>JAYJMB010081106.1:0-66741 GCA_036873735.1 Pouteria campechiana
CAACCTATCGACCCGGCAAAATTAGCAAAACTTTACAATAACAAAAATTTACATTTGTAAAATTTTTCAGGGCCTTATATCGCACCTTTGACTTTTAGTGTTACACCGAACCTACTTTAATACTACTTGTTATGCCCTAAAATGCACGTTGTGTGGCCAAATGGGAATCCAAGTGAAATGGGAAAAATATACAAGATGTGCAAGTGCAGAGAATAGAATGCATTGAAAGCAAATAAGTACAAAGACCATAAAAACACAAGTATTATAGTGGTTTAAAACCCCTTCAGTACTTTCTCCACTCTCTAAGGTTTTTCCAACCTTGGGTTCCACTAAATTGTGTGAAATCGTGCCTCTTTTGGTTTTCCGAGCTAACCAAGAACTCTTACACAACTGGTTTTGCCAAGCTCACCAACAACTCATATAACGTTAGTTTTCCGCTAAGCTCACCAGTAACTTATACAATGTTAGTTTTCCTCTAAGCTCACCAACAACTCATACATACTGGTTGTCAGAGCTTACCAATAACTTAACAATCTAGTTTTTAGAGCTAACCAGTAACTCCTCATTTCAAATACAATCATATATAGATAAATTGTCTCTAATTAGGCACAAGATGTACACAAATTTAACTTCAGATAAAGATAAACAACGAACCTAATTGTGCCTTCGTTCTCCTCTAAGATGTAAAAGATGTAGCTCTGAAGTTCTTTGTACATTGAAGCACCTTAGAGTGAATGCACTTTCTAGAGTCTTGAGTTCTTAAAATTGTGTCTTGTTAAATGCACTCAAGAGATTGTTTCTTCTTCATTAACACTTCAATTTATAAGTTCTAAATCCATTCTAGTCATTAATTGTTATTTCTAACAACTTTTTGACTGTTTTAAGTTGCATTTTTAACACTACACACAAACTACCTTGTGAATCAACTTCAAACCCTCTAAAGTTAAACTTTAGAGCCTCTAAAGGCTGGTGCTTGTCAGTTAAAATTGCAGTATTTAATTTCAGAGCTTTCAAAGCTCTCTTTCAGATCATTTGTACTTCATATTGGTTTGAACTTCATTCTATTAATGCTTTTTAGATCATCTAAAGTTAGCCTTAGATGTTCTGAAGTTCCCTTTGAGAGCTAACATTCTCGATGACTACTTTTTCCCTTCTATTAATCATTAGAAGCATCCTATGAAGACGCTTTGAGCCTGTGCTTCTTTTGAAACTTTTTCTTCTTGCTGAAACTTCTTCTTCTTTTGAACATTCTTCCGAGCCTTCTTAATGTTCTAAAACTTCCCTCTAAATTTAGAATGCTCCCATTAAAACTTTCAAATGCCAATTTCAAACTTTTGAAGCTTTCTTTGAAGCCACTAAATGTCCTTCTGAACTTGTCTACGGCACGTATGAAGTTTCTTCTGAACCAGAAATCTCAGCAATATGTCATTAGCTTAATTTAAGTCATTAAAAAGTTTTGTTAATCATTAAAATCAGACCCTTGGGGTCAACATTACCCCCCTTTTTGATGATGATAGAACTTAATGATTCGCACTAATAAAAATAGTGCTAATGAACTAAGTAAACTTTCCCTATGTATCTTATTCAATAAACTTATGGAAGTTTGTTTCATTGCAGCTCATTGTACTAAGATTGGTTCATGTCTTCATTCAAAAATTTAAAAGTTAAGTTTCTCCTTTGTTCTCTCTTTCTATCATTTTTCCTCAAATACAACAAGTCATAACATTTAGAATAATCTAGTATTTTGTACATAGAGAACATCACTTCTGCTTCTTTCTATTGCTTTTCATTCTTTTAGTTAATTCGCTATTTTCAAATACTGATAACAAAAACTTTTGCTGTTAGTTTTCATAAGTAACATGTCATTTTCGCATATTCTCAAGACGACATTCACCCATGTGTATGAGGTTTTAATGCAACTATATAACACGACCGTTGGTTTTCCCACTTCTTTTATGCCAGCTTTTTGCTAAACCAAAATTGGTTTTGTGGGAGATTTCTATATAAGGTGGTGGTTTCTCGTTTCACTACTTTTCTTTCCTAGTTTTTGTACTCTATCCCTTCTTCTACATGCTTTTGGCTTTGCCAAAACTTTTTTGCTTTCTTGAAGCTTTTTAATGGCCATTGACAAGTCATTTGCTAGCATTACTAGAAGCCTTGAGGAGAAGTTATGCACCTACTACCTGCGAAAGATGTGTCTTAGGTGTTGCCTTCTCATTCATATCTTCCCTAATGACCAGTAAAGGGTTTAATTTCTATTTCTCTAGTCTCCTTTCAAGCGAGTTTTCATCTTTTCTATTCTAACTTCATAATCCAACTCCTTAATTTATTCAATCTCTCCCAAGACCAACTCACTTTAAATAAACTTAATTTATTCAATCTCTCCCATGACCAACTCACTTCTAATAGTTGGCGACACATTTTGTCCGTTTGTTGCTGGGTACACAATTTTCATCGTGTGCCTATTTTCTCTATTATCATGTTTTTATCGATTTTATTTCTTAGCAAGGCTCCTAATTTGGCTAACTATTTTTATATTATTCCTCACACTCCCTAGCTCCATTTTTTTGCCCTAATCTCCTATGGAGACAATAGCTAGAAGCACTACTAGATGTGGGTTATGCAAGCATAGGACCAGTGGTCGTTTTCAAGTTAGTGGATGACCGATCTGATCCATCTAATGGAAACACTTTCACTCCTTAAGCAATATAGTTTATTTGTTATTATGTATACTTTAATATCAATAGGGAAGCTTCAAGTAAACTGCTTATCTTTTAATTACTCTTGTGGACAAGTCAATTTCCCATGCGATTTTCCTAATTAGGGGGTTCTAGTTCTTAACCCTTTACTTTCCTTATCAGTCCAATTCCTTTAGTGGGCCTTCGTAATAGAGCAAAAAGCCCCTTTGTTTTCCCAACCGAGGTAAGGTTTCTGCCCCAAAGGCTTCTATAGGTACAATGGGCAAGCCCTCCACCAAATCTTTCGCTCTATTGTACCTTCTTAGAAGCCTCAAAGGATGAAGATCATGGCATAAAAGTGGTTTGTTGTTTCTTCTCTAGTATCATCTTCTATTACACCTTCTCCATCTCATTGTTATCAATTGACCAATTCAATCTAGCCCAATTTGGTTTAATAGTAATTTTTTTTACTATTAATACATTTAAGAAAAAATAATGAATTAAAGTAATATAAGATTATAATAAAAGATATATATTTAAATTAATATCTATGGTTTATACTTTTCAAAATTATACTATATCATTATTTAATTTTTCTTAAAAATAAAAATGGTACATCCAGTTGGACTAGCTAGTCGAACCATGAACTAGACACCTAATTGATTCAACCACTAGTCTAGATTTGATAACACTACTCCATCTTGTTCTCCATGTTCCACTGATTTCACAAAAGAGAGGTTATCTATAAGTCACTTAAGACATAGTTCTGAGACTAGAGGAATGCCTGGAATCATCCATGGAACCCACAATGAATTCAATGGAGGCATTGTCAGGAAAGGGTTCTATGAGGCTTTCTCATTTTGCAAGTTCTTTTTCTTTTTTTGGTTCTGCTACTTCATCAATGGCAGGGAAACCGTCTTCTAGTCCCTAACATATTAGTTTCATAGAGGATATTTTGGCTCTCGAGGAGGATCTCTACATATCCTTGGGGAGGAGTATTGCATCCTCTTCCCATTACTCATGAGGTAACCTTTTCTTTGAGTATAGGTAGCTCAAGTTTTCTCCCTTCAATGTTCATGGAGGTGAGACCTATTGCTTTCATCTCTTTTGTTTATGGGATATCCATGATTGCCAGTTTTGTCCTATTAATAGTTTCCAAGATGGCTCTTTTGATTCCAAAGTTGGCTCCTATTTTATTGTCTTCCATTCCTGCTTCTTAGCCTGCTCCTTCTATTTCATAGTTGGCTCTAATTTTGTCTTCTTCTAGATTAGGCTTCCCTTGGTCCCTTCCTATTTCCTTGCTTCCTTTTGGTTCTCCTCTATTGCATCTTCAGTTACTAGATTGGAAGTAGCCTTTATAGATTCCTATGGTGTAAAGGACCATCATGTTGATATCAAAGGGAGTTCTTCTTCATCCTCCCAACACTTTACTTCTTTTATATATATGAGTTTTGCTTGCATATTTATGGTATTAATAAACCTTAAGTTTTCTAGTTAAGTATTTTTTGGCTAAGTACTTACCTTTTCTTTTCTTTTCTTTTTTAATTTCTATCCTTTTAAGATTATCGCAATCGCCCTTTGATATTTTTGCTTTTTGAAATGGCCAATCACTCCTATTGTAGTTGTGTCTAATCATTTTGTGTCATTAGTGGACCAAGGCTTCTACTTCTGATGAAGGACTACTATTGCTTCTCTTGGACCGATGTAGTAGATAGCTTAAGAGGGGAGGGGAGAATTGAGCATATAACAGTTATGGCTAAATAAAAATTAATGGACTAAGCAAAAGTAGTGTTGTAACATATATGTGATTTTCGTAATTGTTCTTTCAATCATAGTGTCTAATTCACACCCAGATTTAGGTTTTCTTAGTCGTTCTTATCTCAGGGAGATAATTGTGTGTATAATGATATATGAAATATAATAATAAGATAATAACATGTAAAGTAAAGCAATCAAGCAGACAGTACATACAATAATTTTTAAAGCAGTTCAGGCACCTCATCCCTACGTCCACTCTTCCAAGAGCATACACATTGTGCCTTAGGTTCCACTACATCTAATAGTAGAAATACAAGTAGTGCTCCCAGCACTTTTTTAGATTCTAGCTCTAGGGGGCTTGAATAAGTGTTCTCAACACCCTTCTATATTCCAGCTCTAGAGGGCATAAACATAGTACTCCCAGCACTCTTCTGGATTCCAACTTGAGGGAGCGTAAACATAGTGGTTTCCTTGAGCTCACCACCAACTCAGATGATTAGTTAACAACACTCAATTTGTACATTACTTTGCCTCTCTTACTAGGCTAATTTGTATAGAGTTTAAGCATATATAAAATAATTACTCACAAAAGCTCATGAGATATCAATACTCCATAAATCTGATTAAAAGAGATCTTTAAGGCTCATCATCTATAGCGTAATGAAGATTGGTTATCTTGGAGGAAGCATTTATCTAATTAAGAGAGGTTACTTGTTTAAGCTCTTTTTCTCCTTTTTGTCTTTCTCTCAGCTTTCTCAACCTTCTTCGTTGACATTTTACTATCTTTATATTGCTTTCAAAATTTTTGTCTATTGGAGGTAGTTGACTTCCATTGAATGTTGAAGACTATTCTGAATTTTATCCTGTTGAAAAGCTATCTTCTTAATAAACTCATTCTAGCTAAAAAGCCTACAGCTTCGTCCTTAAAGAAGATGCCTTTCTAATTTTGGTAGATGAATTGACTTTGTCTATTGATTTTTTGTAAAGATTATAAGGCACAAATGAATCTTCTTTCTAGGAGTTTGTTTGTTGATTTGTCTATGGTTAGTAATAGATGAACTGTAGAGGCACAGACAATATTTTTCAACAGTTTGTCTATTGGTTTGTCTGTTACAAGTAACAAATAAATCGTAGAGCCATAAAAGAATCATCTTTTTAGTAATTTTCCTAGCCTTTTATCTATTGCAAGTGGTAGAGGAACTCATAGATGAAGTAGGCAGTTAAAGTAAGCTATTCAATTGTGGCCATTTGCCACTTCTACTCCATCTTCTACTTCATCTTGCAGTGAGTTACATACGAGTTCTTTGTTCTTCTTTTGTTCGAGATAGACTTTATATGAGAAACAAATGCTTGATTAGTTCGACTCTATTTTTAGCTTTTCATTTGTCTGAGTTCAGCATCATTTCAGTTTTGCTTTTACAATATGAATTCATCTTTGTGTTGTTGAAAGATGTTGTGTATGAGAAATTTATCTGACTTACTAGTGTATGAGAAATTTATCTGACTTACTATGGAATGATTTATCAAAATCTGTTTGAGGTGGTTGTTATCTGATACTCACTTTATTTGTAGAAGATTTTATTCGATCATTCATTAAGGCTTGAATGCCATAGCTTCAGATATGTTTTGTAACTTCTTTTCAAAGTTTTAGCGCCATTTTTTAAGCATTTTTTTCTGCTTTTAGTGTAGTGGATCTTGCTTGCATATATATTCTCTATATACATTATCCTTATATATATATTGTCCATTCCATTTATGTTGTTTCTCTATATATCATTTATGTATTTTTCTACAATACTTGGGAATACAACTGTTAGTACCTTAAGTGTTCACTTATATGTTATTGATTATCATCAAAACTTGATTGTTTGCCATATATACCATTTGATTCAACATTCTTTCCCTTTTTGATGATGATAAAATATTTGTGTGAAATACCTTTCAAGAAAGTAAAATCATTATATACTTAAGCATAGGAGAGTTGAGCAAGGATAATCATATTATAACTCCCCCTGACTTGGTGCACTATTTTAGCTTATGTGGCTCCCCCTAAATAGATACTACCTTTTGCTCTATACTATTCTAATTTTACTCAAGTTTCACTATATTTCTCCCTCTTTTTGTCACAATAAAAAAGGTAGATAATAAGAGAGGGATATTTCTTATAAAATAGAAGGGCAACATATAAGTGATGATAACCCAAGAATATGAATCACAAAAGAAAATTAATTTCATTGATGCAAGAATTATACATTAAGTGACAGAATACGTCAATGATGCAGAGCAAGGTTTTGAAGAGACTTCATGCTTGGTTGGAAGTTCCACATTAAGGGCCTTTGAGATAATATGGAGAAGTTTGATTCGCTGTATATATTCAGGATCCATCAATATTAGATGAGGAAGACATAGTCCTTGAGCTTATGCCTCCTTGTTGGCAGTCATCCATCTCTCATGAAGGGCATAAATCATCATGAAATGATTTGGAGCTATTTTAGGATTGAGGTGAGTTAGATGTCTGCCTAATAATTATCATCTAATAGCTCTAGATATGGAGGAGGTTTGTCATGATGAATTACTATAGTATTGGCATCCGCTCGATGTCTGAAGGTAGCATAAGTCATGGAAGTTGATTTGACAGGAAGAGATTTAGAGGTAGCATTGTGAACATTGCTTGTTGAGTGCTTGAAGACTAAAACTTTAAATCTTGTAGGAGGTGTAGAATTGGAAGAGGGTGGATGTGTTGTAGAAGAAGATGATTCAACATAAGGGTTAGTGTTCGGTGATGATTGGGTGAACTCATTCAGCATCTTATCAATAATTTCATTGCCATCTGGAAGTGGTTTAATTATTATTATTCTATCAAGAATTTTGATCTTTAAATTTTGGAAAAGCAAGATCAGAAATAGTGAAGGATCTATCTTGTGATTGAAAAGTGAAGATAACCATTTAATTTATTAATTATCTATGTTCAATTTCTTTTAAGGTTATTTTTTTATTTTGGATTTTTAGGAGTTGAAGATGTGTGTTTTGGATTCTCCCTTCCATCTCTAGTCACCTCTCAATCACCTCTTTCCCCTTCATAAATCCGTCAACCTGTGCCATCAGATGTCATGCCTTCTTCATCTAATACCTATCAAATTTAGCATTCCAAACTTCCAAAACACTCATCTTCAACTCCTAAAAATCCAAAATAAAAAAATAACCTTAAAGAAATTGACTAATTAATGAATTCTGGAGGTGGAGAGGGGTTTCCTTGAGATGAGTGTTTCTTGGAGATGAATTTTAGAGATTTAAAGATTTTACTCATGGGAATTGTTGACTTAGATATAGAGGACATAGAGTTAGACTAAGGAAATTCTTGTGGAGGATCTGTGGTAATGGGGTGAGTGGTGAGTGGGGAGTGGGGATTTGTGAGGTGTATGATATGGCAAGGATCGAGTAGGAGAGGAGTGAAGTGAATGGTGAGATGGAATAGGAGAGGAGTGAACTGAATGATGAGATGGGGAAGTTGGTGAGGAGTGAACAATCCTAACTAGTGATATAGAAGTTGGTTTCTTTTAACTTTTGATAGATTCAATTAAAGAGAATAATGTGTCCATATTTGTATCTAATAAGTCCATCCTAATGGTCATGGTTGTAATGGATATTTCAATATTTAGGAGCCTAGTCTCAAAATTTTGATGTGGAGATTCAAGATTTTGTGGAATGTGTTGGCTTGTTGGAGGTGAATGAGTAGGTTTAGAAGGAGATGAAATTGAACTATGATGTGGAGAGGGTTCTGGTACTGCTGATGATCCTTTTTCCATTGTTATTATTTCTTTTGTTGTTGTTATGTCTGTTTGCACATGTTTCACATTTTTTGCTTCTTCTTCTTCTTCTTCTTATCTAACCCTTTTTTATTGTCTTAGCCCTCTTACTTTCTCAGTGACTATATCACTTGATGATATGGACATTCTCATCCTTTTCAATGTTACCTTGTCAACTATGTCTGAAATTTTCAACTTATCTAGAACTTCATATGATAAATCTACCTCTGCCTTTCTTAGAATTTGAGTAATTGTCATTCAACAGGGTAGAGGATGTCTTGCTGATGATTTAACTTGATAAAGTTGTTTAGACATTAGTTTGGCCAGATTCACTTTCTTCTTATATTTTAATGCCTAAAGGATCCTTGCATCTTTCTCAAAAATATTATCTCTACTTCCAATCTTAGGATAAATATTGTTATTCAGGATAAGGTGAGCAAGTCTTAGATTCACATCCAAATGTTTGAGATTTAGGTTTTTTACATCATTACCAATAGGCAACCTTGTTAGTTATGAGAATAACTCTCTTCTAGGTGCTAGCCATTCAAATGTTTGCTTTTCAATTAGGGAAAGATTCAATCACTCTCTGATGCTTTTAGGAGATAGATCTATTTCTTTGTCTCTAATCCATGATTTCTTAAGCTTAGGGTTATAGTTGCAAAGGAATATTCTTATCATTCTAGAATAACTTTATCTCTAGGACTCATAAAATCTTGTCATCCCTAAAAGCTTATCCAATCATAGATTTCTAATTTCATCTTTTTAAGCATTTTGAAATCAATGGCTCTACCCTTTAATACCTTTCTATTAACATATTTGTTCATATATTCTTATTAACTTTGTTCATCATTTTGGAAAGTTACCTCTAGAAATCTGTTTTCCTACACTCTGATTTTTTGAGATGCATGCATTTTCTCTTACTCTTCTCTATTCCTTTTTCTGCCAGATGTGGATGTTGGAATCATCTTTATTGTTCTTGAATCCACCTTCATCAGTTGAGGTTTAGGATTTTGATGTGGAAGAGTTTGGGGGTTCTTGGTAGAAAGATAAGCAAATGAAAAATGGCGCCAAGAGAATAAGAAGTGAAGATGGAAACAATGGGGATTTGAATCACCTTCTTCTGACAATGGATTCTATCACTAACAGTGAATGGGAGAGGTAAGTCTGAGATGAAGTTAAAAGAGGAATTTTTATCGAGTCTACTGTCAAACCTTGAGAGCCTTAATTGAATTAGACGGCTTCAGACAAACCTATAGACAAAGTAGTGACTTTATCTGTGAGCAGATATGAGATGATGTGATTTCCAATTTATTTTTTATCTGAGATAAGCATGATTGTCTGAGAGCATGATATTATGTATGAGGTTTACATATGATCAAGAGATTTTAATTTATAAAAATTTGAATGACTAATCTCTCGACTTTATCTCATGTGCATAAGTGAAGCAGTGAGGAACATATGGTTTAGAACATTTTTCATAGACAACTTAATGTACATTTCATTTAGAATGATATACTATTAGTTTTTGTTAAAGTAATTCAATCAAAGCTTTAACATCATCATAAATTTCTTAGAAGTTTGAAACTTTAGATTTGAAGATTTCCTCATTGTCTTAAATTATTATGATATTGAAAAATGCTTACTTGGTTATCTTCAACTCCTCTGGATTTATCATAAGTTGATTCTTCTTATTTCTCTAATTGCTACGGCTTTTTCATAAAGTCAATTGCTTAGTTCTTTTCGACCTTGTTAGCTTTGTCATATATAATTTATAATACATCTTTAAAAAAGCTACATATAGATATTCTATCAAACTTAGTAGGAGACAAGTATTTTGAATTTTTAAAATTTATAATAGATATCATTAATGCATAAAGGTTTACAGATAACTTGTTCCTTAGCAGGAGTGGTGTAGAATGATTTGCCATGAGAATCTCTTCACAAGTTAAATTTTGGTAGTCGAGATTAACTTGCAAAGCCTGCTTTGATACCACTTGTTAGTCTGATGTAGTAGATAGCTCAAGAGGGGAGGGGTGAATTAAGCATATAAAAATTATAACCAAATAAAAATTAATGTGCTAAGAAAAAGTAGTGTTGTAACGCATGTGATTTTCATAATTGTTCATTCAATCATAGTGTCTAATTCACACCCAGATTCAGCTTTCCTTAGTCATTCTTATTTTAGGCTAATAATTATATATATAATGATATATGACATGTAATAATAAGATAATAACATGCAAAGTAAAGCAATCAAGCAAACAACATACACAGTAATTTTTATAATTGTTCGAGCACCCCATCATTATGTCCACTCCTTCTAAGAGCATACACATTGTGCCTTGGGTTTCACTATATCCAATAGTAGAAACACAAGTAGTGCTCTTGGTACTCTTCTAGATTCCAACTCTAGGGGGCATGAATAAGTATTCTCAACACTCTTCTATATTTCAGGTCTAAGGGGCATAAACATAGTGCTCATAGCACTCTTCTGGATTCTAGCTTCAGGGAGCGTAAACATAGTGGTTTCCTTGAGCTTACCACCAACTCAAATGACTAATTAATAGCACTTAATTTGTACATTACTTTGCCTCTCTTATTAGGCTGATTTGTATAAAGTTTAAGCATATATAAAATGATTACTCGTTGAAGCTCATAAGATATCAATACTCTAAAAATGTGATTAAGATGGATCTTTAAGGCTCATCATCTACCAGCAAAATGAAGATTGATTATCTTGGAGGAAGCATTTGTCTAATTAAGAGAGGTTACTCATTTAAGCTTTTTTTCTCCTTTGCATCTTTCTCTCAGCTTCCTCAACTTTCTTTGTTGACACTACACTATCTTTATATTACTTTAGAAATTTTTGTTTGTTGGAGGTAGTTGGCTTCCATTGAATGTTGAAGATCATTCTGAATTTTCTCCTATTAAAAAGCTGTCTTCTTAATAAACTTATTCTAGCTGAAAAGCCTACAAATCATCTTTGAAAAAGATGCCTTTTCCACTTTGGAAAGACGCTCATTAAGTTTGAAGGGATGCAACCTTTAAGAGTTGCAATCTTTGTCAGAGCGAAAACTGTTTTCCTTTAAACTTCTTTTCATCTTCAATCATCTTCAACTAAGCTCAATTTGTCTAGTGTTTAATAAGATTTACTTCAAATGAAAGTTTGGTTAGAGAGTACAACCAAAATTGTCTAATACACATAGCTTCTACTCACTATGATGTACCATAGAGATTCCGCCAAAATTTATCTGAGGACTTTATTTCATTAAGTCCTAATTTGTCTCTTGTAAGTAATAGATAAATTGGCTCTAAGTAGATTCATGTAATAGATTGCTTTATCTTTATAAATTTGTTTGAGATCATTATAGTATTTTTGCTTCAATTTCTAGTTTATCTATCATAAGTAACAGATGAATTGTAAAGGTGTAGACAAAGTTTTTCTTTTACTATTCATGAGATGAAGTTCTTTCATTAGACAAAGTTTCTTTCACTAGATGAAGTAGCTTTATTTGTTGTTTTGTCTATTGAATTAACATACAACTCTTTTTGGCATGGACAAGGCTTCTTCACAGTAGACAAATTGACTTTGTCTATTGATTTATCTACAGAGAGCTATAGATGAATTTATAAGGCATAAATGAATCTTCTTTCGAGTAATTTGTTTGTTGATTTGTCTACAGTAAGTGATAAATGAATTATAGAGGTGCAGATGATATTTTTTAGCAGTTCGTCTATTGATTTATCTATTACAAATAACAAACAAATCATAAAGGCATTCATCTATTGGTTTGTCTATTATAAGTGGTAAACTAACTTGCAGATGAAGTCGAAAGACAAAGTAAGCTATTCAACTATGGCCACTATGTTGCTTCTACTTCATCTTCTACTTCATTTTGTAGTAAGTTATAGATAAGTTCCTTATTCTTCTTCTATTTCAAATAGACTTTATATGAGAGACAAGTGCTTGATTATTTTGACTCCATTTTTAGCTCTTCATTTGTCTGAGTTCAACCCCATTTCATCTTTACTTCTATAATTTAAATTTATTTTTGTATTACGGAAAGATGTTGTAGTGAATGAGCAATTTATCTAACTTATCCATGGAGTAATTTTTCTGAATCTAAGGGAGGTGTTATCTGATACTGACTTTATCTGTAAAAGATTTTATTCAATCACTAATTGATTCTTGAACGTCATAGCTTCAGATATGTTTTATAGCTTCTTTTCAAAGTTTTAATACCATTCTTTCTGAGCATTCTTATCTTCTTTCAATGTAGTGAATCTTGCTTATTAATATATATTCTATATATGTTGTCCTTATATATACCGTCCATTCCATTTGGGTTATTTCCTTGTATATCATTTATATCTATTTGTACAATACTTTGGAATACTATTGTCAGTACCTTAAGTGTTAACTCTTATGTTATTACTCATCATCAAAACTTGGATGTTTACCATATGTATCATTTGGTTCAACAACTTCTCGTTTTGGTGAGAGAGGATCCGCTACTGGTTCAGGTTTTGGCAAGGAGGGAGCTGCTACTCTAGCTCCTTCTATTTCTCATCCCTCCTAGCCTAATGCATCCTACTTAGTGGTAATGTTTCCATTACTTCCTTGTCGGACCATCATACATTGGCCCAACTTTACATCGACAAGCTATCTTATCCCTTAGATTGGGTACAGGTGTTACAGTAGAGCCTGGAGGCACTTGATTCTAAGTTCACAAACAACATGTTGTGGATAGCGATTGATAGGTGGGCCTACATTGATCATATGAAGATCATGGTCAGTGACTTATTATGGGTTATGTAGCATTTAATAGAGGTGAAGGCTGAATTGGCAAAGGAGAGGGAGTGCGTTGTGCACACAAAGGCTAAGTTAGCAAGGTAGTGGAAGTGCTCCTCTTTCGTGTACATCTTAAAGCATATGTGAGATTAAGTTGTTACTCAAAAAATTAGTCTTGAAGCTACACTTGAACAAGAGCTAAATCTTTTGCAGAGTTAGAAGAGACTGCTTCTATTTTAAAGGCGCAAGTGAGGGTGCTGGTTTGGGAAAAGGATGCTATAGACATTAAGCGTAAGCTAGCAAAATTTGCTAAAGAGTATATAGTTACTACTTGCAAGGCAATAAAGTTGGAGAGCGATGCCATAGTGGAAGCTACAAAGGCTAAAGTGGCACCATTGGAGAACTTGGAAGTAGAAGCGAAGCTTTGAGAATAATCTTTTTAGGAGGAGATAGCCCATTTGAAGGTAAAACATGCTTTCTCGCTAAGCCAAACTCATTTAGAGTGCCTGGAGCAGCTCATAGCACCACTTGAGTACAACTAAGGAGTAGCTTTGTATTTTGATTACTTTAATTCTTGCAAAACAAAGATTTCTTATAGGCTTCCCAATATTAATAGTAGTGACATAGTTCTTAGGAAGTTCGATGAAGATATGAAATCTTATAAAGAGAAATAAAAGAACAACAAAAATTATACATTTTTTTCATGGTCTTTCCTTTTAGTGTTTATGTGTTTTTTTGGCACTTATTTGAATGCTATTATGCTTTCCTTCTCCTAGCCTTTTCCCAAGTATCGTCTTGTGTGACTACTTTCATCTTCTTAGACCACTCTTTTCCTCTTGGGATATATTATGCAGTTGCTTGTTTTCTTGGGTTGCTCTTTTCCTCTTGGGATATATTACAGGCTAGTTTCACCATTTTAGCCTGCTCCCATCCTCTTGGGATGTATTACGAAGCCACTTCATCCTCTTGGGACTTATTATGGGGCCACTTAGCTTTTTTTTGGGCCACTCCCATCTTCTTGGGACATATTACAAGGCCACTTATCTTCTTGGGTTACAGGGCCACTTGTCTCCTAGGGCCACTTTTATCCTCTTAGGATATATTATAGGGTTGCTGCAGAAAAGAAAATTATTTGGCAATTTTCTAATGCTAACACTAGTAAAATGATTCCAGAGGTTTTGTAAATTCAATATAAATATATATATATATATGTATATATCAAAAAGAAGAAAGAAATGAATTTTATTCATTGATATTTTGAATGTAACATGACATGAGAGAAGTAATTGTGGGCTTCCCTATCCGAAGGTGCTTTATGCTTCAGATTCGTGGGATGCCTCTTCCATGTTTGGCCTCATGGGGACGTTTCTATTCTTGTAGGGATGCTTTCATGTGAAGCCTTGTGGGAATGCTTCCATGTTGGGCTTTGTGGAGCTACTTCCACCCTCATAAGAACGCTTTTATGTTGTGCTTCGTGGGGCAACTTCTGTCATTATGGAGATGCTTCTATGTGGGCCTCGTGGGGCTGCTTATAAGTTTATGCCCTGGAATCTCTTCCTATTATAGATTCAAGTTTCATTCTTTGGATTTGCTTTAAGAGAAGAGCAAAGGCAAGTAAAAGATATTTCATCAATAAAAATGAAATATTTCACAAGAAACTAAAATGAATATTTGTGTAACATAAAAATTATAATTGTAAATTTATCTAACTTATTGATAATACAATCATTGGTATTTGGCTTTTCAAGTCCAGGGAATGCTTCTTCCACGACATCATTATAGGTAGTAGGCTTCATTATTTATGACTTTATTGTTGAACCTATTAAAGATAGGTAGCTCGATACACCCTAGATGATTAAAAATGGTTGAAAATATTTTACAAAAACTCTCAAAACTAGCATAAATATTAGAGTAATATAAATATTTTAATCATAAATTGATTTTCGTAGCTTAAGTTCTCCTCCTGACAAGGGTGGTTCCGTTTGAAGTGGATTACCAATGATTACATTGATGGTTTCAATTGTTAGAAGATTGACTTCTATTATTGCATTTCTCTTGTGCTTCCTTGGAAGCTCCTCTTTTTTGGGGGTAGCATTTTCTTGCATGTTATTTCTACATTCTCTTCTGTGCCCATTATCCACCCCATAGCACTATAATCTTCATCTTGTGATTAAGTTTTTTATTCCTCCTTTAAGTTATCTGCAATCTACATCTCTCTTAGGCAAGTGATCCCCTTGATCTTTTGGATGATTCTTCTTCCTAGTGTAGGGATTTGTTGGGATCGTCTCCTTCGACAAACTCTTCTACATCAATGTGCCTATCATGAAAGGTTGAGGGTAGGGATTACCTCTCTAGTTGCGCAAAGCAAGCATTTTTTTGAAGAACTCCCTCTATTATTGCATCGTTTGCTGCATCGTAAGGTCATTTGTCTGCAGTATTTGTTCCAAAAGCATGTCAATGCATGTCAATATTAAAGGTAGTATTTTGAGATCTATGTTGATCAATTATAAGAAATGGATTATCTCCTATTGAAAATTGGTTGGATGAAGATCCATACTACTAGGATGCCCACTCAACATGACTTAGATGATAGACTTTCTCTATTTTCATAGATGGTGCCAATATTTGAGTCGTGCATAAATTGCTCTCCTGGCAACCTTGAATGAAGAACTTGCAAGACAGTAAAAATATCATAGGGCAATGGGGGTAATTCCAGCTTGAATATTCTGATACTCAGTCAATAAAGGACCCTAGAACAGGGGGTATAACTAATTGAAAGAGCTTATTCTCAAAGAGTATGCATACTAAGTCTTTTTATAGCTTGAACTTGCATCGATGTGTAGGAGATATAGTATATGCTAGGACAATCATAATCAAATAGGGGCTCCTGTTTAGAGAAAGATTCTCCCCTAATTCTCTTAGGAGTCTCCCTTGGAACGCTCCCAATTCTAAGCAATACCATGCAAAACTATGGTATGCAAAGCCATGATGGAAATAGATTTCCTTTCAAGAACAGGATTTGACATGGCAAATCTCCTAGCTATTATACTTATCTCTTATTATTGCTCCCTAATTATTATTATGATAGTTAAGATATTAGATCAATCTCAAAAGGTTTATAGAAAAGCAAAAGGTATATAGAAATTTGAAGTTCGAAATTTCAAGTGCAGCGCCACACATGCAGGATGTGGGGCGGGCATATTATGTGAATGTTTGTATTCTTTGCGCATACTTCTAACTACATTTAGTGAGCCAAAGCTGTCTGAACCTAGACATAATCAAATGTTTTACATTTCATCTGGAGATTTCTGACAGATATCGGATATCATCCAGAGTTTCGACTATGATTCATTATCCTCCAGACTAGGCCCATAATAATGATTAATTTCCAATACGATGTTCAACTCGTAAGAGCTAATTACTCCACATAAGGGTAGTGCAACGTTTACTCGTGTAGGAAGAAATAAATAAGCCACCCAGAGATGATATCCATAAATAAAAAAATAATAATTATCATAGATAAAATAGATAAACGATTTTTACCCAAAAATAAAGTTGAAAGTGAAATATACTTGAGATGTAAAACAAAAATTCATTTAGTTAGATAAATTTTTTAGAGCATAAAGGAACATAATTTTTTAGAGCAAAAAGGAACATCTTAGAAAAGAAACACTATAGGTGCATATGTAAGATGATTTCTTCTACAATTCTTATACGAATGTTACAAACTAGACTAAGGATAAGAAATTTTTGGGCCCCGAATACATAATTTAAACTTTTTTGCATTAAATAATGTCAGAGCCTAATAATTGATCCCAAGATCATGAATTCAGTTTCAAGAAAGAGTAATTTAGAATTCAAATTAAAATTATTTATAAATGAAGGAGCTGGCATTGAAGTCAAATTAAATTTGTTAATAGGAAAAGAAGTGGAATTAGAGGGGCCGACTTGGAGGCCGAATCAAGATTATTAGTAGACAGGTGAGCAAACTTAGAAACTGAGTTAAAATTACCACTAGATAAGTGGTTTTAACATTATAAAAAACAGTCTCCATGAATAAGTTGCTTTCACGTTATAGAAAACTGTCTCCATGAATCAGTCGTTATGATTTGTCAAATAGCTGCTTTTAAAATTTCATTTGACTTTTCTTACAGCTGGCTGCTACTGAAATGCATTTTTGTCATGGATCTCATAGGAACCATGAGATATTAGATATCCTGATTACATTGACGACCGGCTCTCCGTATGGGAGAGACTGAAATAATGTTTAATGTGGCCGAAGTCTTTTCTAAAACTAGGCCATCCGACCATTTCCACTACATACGTGTCTACGCGAGTTTTAAATGGTAGACTGGACTTAAAAGAGCGCAAAGAAAAAGGCACTGTCTGAAGATTTCCTACGGGCTTGAATTTTGGAATCTCTCTCAGAAGACCAACGGGTACATTGGTAGATTTATTCTACATTACATCGTCACCTACCACGAACACGGGTCTCATTGCCATTGGTGATAATCTCTTATAAATAGAAGCTGCTCTCAAGAACTCTGCCATCAATCTAACCCAAGATGTCCCTCCTTCCCCACTTGCTGCTGCTCCTCCTTGGAGTGGTGGCACTCACCACTCCTGCTCAAGCTACTTATGAATACAAGCCACCTGAGAAGAAGAAGCCACCCCCCATTGAAAAGCCAAAGCCCCCTCCAGTGTACAAGCCAAAACCCCCACCAGTGTACAAGCCAAAGCCCCCTCCAGAGTACAAGCCAAAGCCCCCTCCAGTTGAGAAGCCAAAGCCACCTCCGGTTTACAAGCCAAAGTCCCCTCCATTTGAAAAGCCAAAGCCACCTCCGGTGTACAAGCCAAAGCCCCCTCCAGTTTACGAGCCACCTCCAGTGGAGAAGCCGCCTCCAAAGAAAAAGCCACCTTCTTATGAGAAGCCACCCCACTACAAGCCTCCCCCATACAACCATCCCCACTAAACGGGCATGCTACCGTTTATCCCTCTACTTACATAGACTAAATAAGATGTGAGGGAAATGGCTGCTTATGTCGTCATCTTATTGCAACCTTGGAGACTTGTTGTACTTTGTTGTGTTGGAACTTCACTTTCAATAATATTTAGCTAGTTTTATTTAATTCTCCATGTGATAAGTGATCTGAAATGCTTGAAATGGATTTGGCGGTCTCGATAGAATACTTTTGTGATCACATTACGATGCGAGACAGGTTTGCATGCTCATTCTGGTGACCTGCATAATAAAATTCATCCAAAAGCCCAAGCGCTATGCCCATGCCGTTGCTTTTAATTAGATCCCAGCTGCCGTCTCTTCAGGTCGGTTGTTTTCTTCAATACATATATATATATATATATATATATATATATATATATTATTCTAAAAATATTCAAAGAGACAATTAGCGAATTATAAACCCTGGCTACCTTGCTAGGAGTGGAATAAGCAGATAAGCAGAGGGACAGCGGCTTGGGGGAGATCCCGATCCCACATCGAGGGTACTATACAAAATTATTTCAGGGGTCCATCTTATATTTTAGTTCAATCCAATCACACAAAATATTTAAAATATTATTTAACTCGTTAATATTAAAAAGCATCTAAATCAGGCGATGGGACGAAAAGTATCCATGCTAGAGGAATTTTCAACGGTGGAAAATTTTTCGATCAGAAACACCATATATTATATTATTTCTATAATCTGAAATATTAAATATATGTATTTTGACTAAATAAATGTACGAAAATATTTATATAATGTTAAAAAATACTCCAAGATATTTTTTTTCATAAATGTATAATTTTTACTTCTACGAAATATTGGGATCTCACCCAAGCCGCTCATGAGAAGGGAGGATTGGCAGACCCACGTGCCTCGAGTCGGATTAGTGCATTATGCAATGCAGGGTGACGCTAGAAACCAAACGCTCCATGTGCCGTGTGTTCCCCAAATTTCGATGACTTTGGTGCCCTGCAACGCATGTAAACAATGTAAAGTGATTTTGAGAAAAGGGGATACAAATGCTAAATTTATATAATGTGACCCTTTTAGTTGTCTAAATATTTAATTTAAATCGCATAGAAAAAACAGTATTTGTAATTTATCTAGAAAAAATTATATATAATATTAAAATCTCTATTTTCATATAATTAAATATACTTAAATAATAAATTATTTTAAATTTATTATATATTGATTAAGATGATATTTTAGGCATATTTTATTGATTATACATTCAATTGAGTAAGAATAAAGATTTTAATATAATATATTTTTATCTAAATAAGTTATAAATTATTATTTTTTAACATGATTTTAATTAGATAATAAAAAATTAAACAGATTAGCTTTTATAAATTTAGCATATATATTTAATTTCGAAAGTCGCTAGCACGTGGTTTCGTTCGTCGCGAGGTGCCCAGAACCCTCGAAGTTTGGTGGACACGCGGCGGCTGCAGCCACCCTGTGTTGCCTGGCCTACGGCAATATCTATCCAATGGATTGACTCATCCATTAACAGCGAGGGTGTAGATGTGGTCCCACATGTACGTACGCCCGGCACCGGATTGCTAACAAAATTTAATACGATCATGTTCCGAATGATATCTAACATCAAAAGTAACCTGCCTACCAGGGCAGAGGCCGTCAGGCTAAGAACTGGTGATTAGAAATATAAGTTAATACTAAAAAAGAATTATTAACAGGTATATGTTGCATTATTTTTAATTTTGATAGGGAAATGAACTTTTTGCTTCCTTTTTCCCCGGCCCAAGCAGGTTTAAGTATTACATTAAGGGTGTTTTTTGACAGGGTGTATAATGGTGTGGGTTAGAAAAGTAGAGTGTATTAAGAAAAAGAAAAAATAACAAGATAAGTGGTGAGGATTCCAGTGTATAATAAAAAAATAAATCACTACAACAA
The DNA here is from genome assembly GCA_036873735.1 of Pouteria campechiana. Taxonomy (NCBI): domain Eukaryota; kingdom Viridiplantae; phylum Streptophyta; class Magnoliopsida; order Ericales; family Sapotaceae; genus Pouteria; species Pouteria campechiana. The sequence goes on from JAYJMB010081106.1 coordinate 19,965, forward strand.
AAATAAGCATATGTAGCCATTTTTTATTTTGCTATATATAACATTAAATACAACCAACATTGCATATAATATTATATGCAATCATCTATGGTTAGTTGCATATAATTTTTTAGGCAACCACATTTGGCTACGTATAACAATGTATACAACCAAATGTGGTTGCATATAATACTATATGCAATCATTTTTTATTAGCTGTGTAAAATATTATGTGTAGCCTAGTGTGACTGCATATAATAGTATACATAGTCACATTTGGTTGTGCATAATCATATATGTAGCCAACTATAATGGTTGCATATAACATTATAGGTAGCCAAAACGTAACTGCGTATAACATTATATGTAGCCACATTGACTGCATTTAACGTTATTGTTAGTATTTAATATTATTTAATGTTATTATTATAAATAATTATCATACGGAAGGAAAGGAAAACCCATGTCTATTGTTAATTTTCAACATAATTAATTATTTCTCTATTTGTTAAAAAAATTATTTATATAACATATATGTGTTCTATTATACAGCATAGGAAAAAGTAAAAATCAATAGTTTATTTTGAGAATATTAATTGAACCACCTTTATATGGTGGATTATGTACGTTGGAGAATGTATTTGATATTCATTTGATGTTAAAATATATATTTTGAGATTTAGATAATATATAACATGATTATCAAGTATGATATTAAAGGTAAGCAGTACCGCGACCAGCCATGGTATCACCTACATGGCAGTCGCTAAGCGCAAGTGGCTTCTTTTATCCCAAGCAAACTGATATATTTCATATCTAGGTAGGGGTGAAAATAAATCATGGTCTGGTACATATTTAGGACAAATAAAAGAAATTTCAATTCATGGAAAACAAGATGATCAACTTATATCAAATTGAATAAATAATTTAAAAATCAGTTGAATCTTGCTAAGTAGTTCATGGATCTAATTAATCACGTAATATTCTAAACTTTAAACTTGCACTTGAGTTATTTATTCTCAGAGATATGCACACTCTTAGGATAATTCATGTAGAGTAATATATTCATCAAATGAGCATTTGAAGTCATTCATGAATTTAAATTTAAACAATAAGGCCAACAAAAATACCATATATAGCCAATAAATGTTGTCATCTTTGATTTTGGTGCATATAACATTAAATGTAGCCAATCATAAATGGCTACATATAATTTTTATGCAGCGACATTTGGCTATACACAGCCAAATGTGGCTATATATAAGGCCATACATAGCCATTTTTTGTTAGCTATGTATAATATTATATGTAGCCAAAGTTTCACTGCATATAATAAATGTAGCCAACCTTATTTGCCTGGGTATAATGTTATAAGCAACCAACTGTTGCTGCATATAATATTATACCCAACCATTTATGCTTGGCTACATATAAACATTATACAGAGTCAAAGTTTTGGTTGCATATAATAGTATACACAACGAAATGTGGTTGTTTATAATCATATACACAACCAACCATAAATTGGCTGCGTATAACATTATATACAGCCAACATTAACTGCATTTAATGTTATCATTAGTATTTAATATTATTATTATAAAATAATTATCATACAAAAGGAAAGGGAAACCCATGTCTATTGTAAATATTTAATCTAATTAATTATTTCTCTATTTGTTAAGAAAATCATTTATATAACAATATGTGTTCTGTTATACAACATAAGAAAAAGTAAAAATATAAAGTTTATCTTGAGAATATCAATTGAACTACCTTTATATGGTGGAGTATGTATGGTGGAGAATGTATTCTTTAACCATTTGATAATAAAATATATATTTTAAGATTTAGACTATAAATCATATGATACGCGCCCTAAAATAAGCAACATAAGTGATGAAGGTAGATCACATATGGTTGCATTAAATATATATTTTGAGGTTTAGAATATATCTCATATGATATTAAAGGTAGGCAGTACTGTGGCAGGTAGTACCGTGGCCGATATCATCTACACAAAAGTCACTTGGTTCTGGCAGCCTCGATATCATTCGCAAGAGTCCAAGAACTTAACTTATTCTGGGAACACCACGGGAGGCTGCAATTGCGGCCACATCACAAGCACTAGGTGTGGGTGGGTGGGCAATTAGGTTACTGTCCTGCAGTCTGATTTTCTGCACTTTCCACCTATACTAACTTTGATACTTTCCAAATAATTTTCATTATATTATTAAATTTGAAAATTCATCCATCCCAAGAAAACCAATATATTTCATATCCATTCAGGGACTAAAATAAATCATGGTCTAATACATATTTACGACAAATATAATGAATTTTGAATGAAGGAAAATAAGATGATCAACTTACATCAAATTGAACATACAATTAAAAAATCAAATGAATCTTGTTAAGTAGTTCATGGATTTGATCAATCACATAATATCCTAAACTTTATACTTACATGTGACTTTGAAGACATTTGAGCATTTGAAGACATAATATAGAGTAGTGTATTCATCAAATGAGCATTTGAAGACATTCATGAGTTTGGATTTAAACAAAAGGGCCAACAACCATTTTCCCATAGAAACAATTACGCATCACTACATCTCTCAAGAAATGAAAACACCCATATCATATACAAAACAGTCTCATGTTTAAATCCTTCGTTTAGTAGGATCCTAAGTTGAGGTGTGAGTTATGGGTTGAGCATCCTCCCCCTGACTAGTGGATTGTGGATATACGAGCTCGTGAAGAGAAAAAGTAGGCTCTGCACCATGTGAACTAGTGGTTTGTTTAGCAGATGGGATGGGGTCTTCTGTAGATGTAGCATGAGCAGACTGTGCAATCCAAAAGTATGACAGAAGAGTATCCAACTTCTTTATTGAGGATTGTGTTCTTCTGATAGCACTCACTTCTTTCAACTTGTTTACTTCCAAAGATAACTCGGTATACGCTGAGGATCTAGGGATGGAAACCATAGTTAGAGATGGAGTAGACGATGATTCTCTCTCTGCAGTGGGACTGCTTCCCACCTCTCTGGAGACTCTTTCTTCCATCTCCTCCTACCCCTAGGAGGGTGCTCTCTTCTCACCTTCTTCTTCCTCTCCACTATCATCTTCTCCCATTTCTTCTTGGTGTTTGAGTTCCATTTCACATCTATATTCCTCCTCTGTAATATGCATTCTTTTCAAGAGAGTTTCACCAACCCAATCCTTTCTTGGTGTAAGCATACTAAGCATTTACCCTCCATGTGTGGAAACAAAGAAATGGTCAAACACCTTAGTCAGCCACATTTGGTATGGAATAATAGTGTCAGTCCTAATTGACATATAGCTAAATGCATTCATCATGAGTCTCTTTCTTGTAATTGTAAATCATGTAAAGATATTTTACTTCATGGCAGGTGACAACGTATGTACTTCCCAACCAACTCCAGTATTATCCTTAACACCCTCACTTCTATTGTCATATCACTGGTCTTCATATGTTTGTAAACCAAAGTGTAGACTATTTTTGTAGACATAGCATTCAGAATTTCTTCACTTTTCAAGTCAATTTCCTCTTCATAATCTTTCACTCCAAAGATTTCACCGAAATGCTCTTTTGGTGAACGTTAATGTGTCTCAAAGGAAATCTCTACTCTTACATTGGAGATATATGCTCTTGGATTCCAATTGAAATAAAAAATCAATGTAAGCTCGTTTTATAGTGAAGCTTCATATTCCAATAGTTCGGACTATCCTTAGAAGTTAATCATGGATCTAATGTCCAAATTACACCGGTCAAAAAAATTAAAGTCAATCTTCCTAGGAATGTAGACTGGCCTTCCTAGAATGGTGGTGTATAATTTAAACTTGCTTCCTTCACCTCCGAAGTAATAATCAGGCAAGTCCCTTGGCCCAAAATTTGTAGTAGGAAATCTTCTCTCATTCACTTCTTTTGGTAGGGAGTACAAGTCAAAGACTCTTACATTTAGGACATTAGGGTTTGAGTTCTCTTCTTCCCTTTGTCTTTCATTCACAAGTGGGTTAGATGAAGGATTACAAGTGAACATGGGGGCTTATTTACAATATGAAAAATTGCTTTATGAGGTGCAACGTGAGTTATTCCCTGGGTGTAAGAAATTTTTCTTGTAGGGTTTCCTGGTCTAGTTGATGAATTTGAAAGTTATAAATGGTTAGAGCAATAAATCTTTTGATATACTATTAGAGTTATTGAAAGATGCTCTACCAAGGGGAGAGATCTTACCTAGATCCTTTTATGGTGTTAACAAAATTTTAAAGGGTCAAGGCTTGGGATATACCTCAATACATATATGTGAATATGACTAAGTTCTATTCTGAAAGGAGCATGCTAACCTTCAAAATTATTCGATGTGTTAGACTTCGCGTTTAAAAGACTATGGTGTGAGTGATAAGAAAAAGATCTCTTGTAAGGTCGTATGCTATTTTTCTCTTATTCCTAGATTATAGAGATTGTTCTGGTTGAAGAAGATGACACCTGAGATGGGATGGCATAAGGAGTAACGATTTGATGATCATGGTGTGATGCAATATCCTGTTGACTCCTTAGAATGGAAGGAGTTTGATATAAAGTACCTGACCTTTGCAAATGATCTGAGAAATGTTAAGAAAGAGTTGGCCAAAAATGGTTTCAATCCCTTTGGTAACATGGGAACAACGCACAGTATATGACCTATCATCTTAATGCTATATAACTTACTTCCTTAGAAGTGTATGAAGGAGCAGTTCAATATAATGACCTACTTATCCTAAGTCCTAAGGCTCCTAGTGTGGATATTGATATTATATGCAACCACTAATTGATGAGTTGTTAAAATTATGGGGTGAGGGAGTTCAAACCTACCATGTATCTTCTAGATGACACTTCATGATGAAGGCTGCAGTGCTTTGGACTGTTAATGATTTTTCTACATATAAAAATCTCTTTAGGTAGTCAACCCATAGTTATCTTATGTATTTGTTGTAATAAAGTTGCTAATTCAAAAATATACATATTTAAAATATGCTTCATGGAACATCGTCGGTTCTTACCTCTTGACATATCTAGCAAAGGAATAAAATTGATTTTAATGGTTGAACAGAACACTGACATACCCCAATAGATTTTTCAAGGATGGAGCTACTATAATAAATGCAACTGTTGCCAAATAGAGTAGCTAGAAAGCACCCATACATATTGTGGAAAAGGAAACGTGTTAAGGAAAAGTCGAATTGGACTAAGAAGAGTATCTTTTGGTGTAACGCTCCACATTTAGGATGCTACCTAAATACAATTCATAGGATAATCTCACACAGAGTACCCCCTAAATATTCAATTTTGTTCCTGTACAGTCATTTCCATCTAACCTCATACATTCATGTACACCATTATATATATACACACCCACACCTTGCCCAGAATCGCAAGTTGCATTATGATGGCAATTGATATTTCATATACACATACTTTCCACTCTATGACATGCCTTTGTGATTAACTCATACATGACTTACTATATAGATAATTGGAATCTTTTAAATTTATAAATTATACACCTCATAGTACTTGTTAACAAAAAAAGGGTTTAACACCCAAAATCCTTAAGCTCATATGAGGATTGATAAGTGAATTTCATTCACTTATATTACACATATTTAAGCTTATTTATTTGCAATTTCTTATTTCTTTTAGATGAATTTTATATTTATTTATTAGATTTTCTAGGTGTCTTGAAGATGGAAAAAGAAGAGATAATGGAAGGAAAAAAAGAATCTCAAAGGATGGAAAAGAAACAGACAAAAAGGAGCAAAAAATCAAGCTGTAAAGGAGTCATCAAGCCAGTGCCACTGGCTCCCACCTGGCATCGCCGGTACTAGGACTCATGACCACCAATGGCCAGATAGCAAGCCAACGCCACCGGCTCCCACCTAGCACCAACGGCGGATCAATATTTTTTATGAATTTTTTGCATTGCGTAGCTATGGTGTTTTTAAGGAAAAGTTGGTATTTTTGAGGGGGCCTTCGAAATTCCATTTGGAGAGTTCTCTCTGAGGTTTGGAGGTCAATTTCTTGGAGTTTTCTTGTAGAGAAGAAGAATAGATTGTAAGTAAGAAAGAAGAAAGAGAGAATATGTTCTTTATGGAGATCACCTAATCTAAGAGAGTTGTTTTGGTTTTTCTTGTGAACTAAATCTCTTTTTCTAAGGTGAAAATATAACCCTTTTTAATACTCTTTATTATGGATTGTTAGTTATTAATGTTATATAATCATGTTTTATTCACAATGTTGTTTGTAATGATTTAACTTGTTTTATTGCTTGATCATCAATATTATAAGTTAGATTAATTATCAAATCGTGGTTAAGGTAGAAACCATATACTAAACCATGAGCTCACTTGAATGAGAAGGATAGATTATTAAGGTAAACATCATATGCTAAAACATACTATTTTTGTTCTTATGTTCTTGAGCTTAATGAGTTTTCACCTCAATTATGCTATACACTATAAATAATTGTAATGAGTGAAAACACCTGATTTAAACCTGCCCACTTAATGGTAATAATCTTACTTTTAAAAGAATGAACCTAAGTGAGACATTGAATCCAACATTCCATTAGCAAAGGGGTATCATCTAGTGGTAAAATTGGTATCCCTATATTTATATATAGTTTGATTGTTAATTCATTCTCAAAACCACAAATCATACACTGCCTTATTGTCAAGGCATTTTCATATCTGCACATTCATTGTCATGATATCACTGCCATAGATAATGTTTTTATTAAGATATTCACATCAACGCCCATTCCTCATTATCATTTTATTACCAATATCGGCCTTATCATCAAGGCTTTCTCATTCATATGAATGCATCATTTTCATACCAGGTGTGAAGCATCACCCTTTCCCCTCTTTGATGAGCATTAGGTACATTCCCATACTCTTACCTACTAATGTTGCAAGGTCCAGGAAAACCTTATTGTTGCCTTCTATGGTACCTCACCTTCCTTGCAACCCAAGGACCATAAGTTTGCCTACCACACATTTACTGAGGGAATTAGGTATATTCATGAGTTGCAAGGTATCATTGCCCAATTTTACAAATCATGGATTTCACAAGCATCACTTCTTTTTTATGCCGGTAAGGGCATAATGCCAACAAAGGCTCATCCATCCTATTTCTATAACCGTGTCATCTAGGTAGAACAATACCCCACAAGTGTCATATCATATTATGACCATGCCACTCAGGCATGGCAATACCTCATGGATGTCTATTATATCGGAACTATGTCAATCAGGTAGAGCGACACCCCATGGATGTCTATCATATCAAAATCATCTAGGCATGTCATTTTACATCTTTGCCATTCAGAAATTCTTATCCACACTCTTTCATGAGAGTCACAATTACTAACTTCATTCATCCAAACATCCATCATCTTACATATCATTAATACTAGTTAACAGAGTCATGCCCATCATGATTTATGACTCATGATGGAATGCCAAACAAGATAATATCAAAAGAAAACACTTCAATTCAACAAACAGTCCAATGTGAATCATTCCAAGCAATGGAAATATCATCATTCATTAGAAGGCCATTAAACATAATCATGGGATATCTATTATCCCCAATCGTTTACACATTTATACTTAAATAATCGAATAAAGAATTCATGAGAAATCACAGTCATATCATATGTGTGTCACCTAGTCACCATCATTATCATATCTCATTTGTGTCATTCAGATATCAGTATATCATTACACAAATACCATTTACAACCTTTCTTTTTTGTCTTTAAGGCTTCCAAAACATATCACAACAATTTCCTAAGAAAACTTCACAAAATATACATATGCACTATAGCAGAGCAGCACTGTAGAACTGCAGCACTATAGTAGCATCATGGCTCCACTATCTAGAGTCACAGTGCTAGAATTTGTTGGTCGTTCGTTGCATGTGTTTATGAAGTGGTTGTTCATTGCATGTTTATGAAGTTAATTTTCTAAGGTTTTGAAAATGAGGATAAATTTTATTTTTATATTATAATGATGAGTTGAGGTGAAGGAAATTAAATTTGAAATGAAATAGTGCAGGTAAATTTAATATACAAAGACTGTTAAAAATATGTCATTAGTTAGATGATTTGATTCTTAGATATTTGAGAAATATTATGGTGCATTTTAATGATATATTAATGAAAAAATATGGTAAGAATGCATGAGAAAAAGGTAAAGAATGGAGAAAAAGGGTAAGAGTATGTTAAAAAAAAACTATCTATGAGAATAGTGTCACTTGTATCCAATTTTGGCATAATATTTGGATGATTTAGAAAGCATACTCAACATTAAAGTTTTAGCCCTTGAAATTATATTTCCAATTCATCAAGAATTGCATGATTTTGATATCTTATGAGGAAGTTATGCCCAATGCACCAAAACTGCTCCTGGTGAATAATTAAGGATGAAAATAATAGGATTAATTTGATAAATTTAAAATTTTATGTATTTATGCAAAATAATTTTAAAATTTTATATGAAAGACCCATTGAGACAATTATATTTGTATAATGTGGACTTTCAAATGATTTATTGATTTTTATGTGATATTGAGGTATAATTATTAAGTGGGTGAGTATTAAGTCATAATTTATAATTATGATTAAATAGATTTATATCTAATTAATTAAGGAGAATAATATGTATTTTAATTTATTGATGAAAGGAATAATTAAATGGTACATTAATTATATTTAAATAATGAGATTAAGGTGGAATCTAGGTTGCATGTGCATGGGGTGAAAAGAACCTGCGAAATACCAAAAGCCTAAACTATTAATATGCTCTATCACTCTCCTCAAGCACCATATAAGTAGCCCTTCCCCTTTATTTTCACATCCCTACTGCTTCCCCTTTTCCCCATCCATTTTTTGCCCCACTTTTATGCAAAGTTAGTGAGGAAAAATCATGCTTTGGGCATGTGGATGACTACCCATCAAGAGAAAAGCTAGTTTTCACCCTTTTGGACATGGATGGACCCATTTTGATCCCAACTTGTTGTTGGTCATGAAAGGAGTGGAGGAATCAAAGAGGAAGCTTCATTTTGGAGAAGAGACAAACCTAATCTTAGTGGTAAGAACATCCTTCTCAATTTAATTTGTCAATTTTATTTTTCGAGGGCTATGCAAAATGTGAAGGGGCTGTTTTAGGGAAAATTGTATGATTTATTTATGGATTTTCATGGGAGAAATATGTTTAGATGTTAATTACCACATGTTGTGATGATTTGGTCTTTCTAATTGGGGCATTATTGTTGCCCATGAAAATGTGCAGCTAGGTTTTATGGTTAGATTGTGATTAGATGTGATTTGTTGTGGGATGATGATGGGTAGCTAATTGGCTTAAGTTAATATCTAGTTGAATTAATTATGATGTTATTGTAGTGATACCTATGTTGTTATTAGATATCAAGTGGATAAAATTGATGAATGCATCCATGGTTATGAAGTGTATGATGAGATGCCTCAATGAAATAGTGTAAAAAGGGAGGATGAATTGGGATAGTTAATTTCACTAATTTGGGGCTTATTGAATATGCTTACAAAGCTACTATAATGGTAATTATAATGAATATTTTAGGTATATAGCTAGAAATGAACAAGCCCAATTGCATTGGTTGAATTTGGATGGTTAGAATGGGATTTAATGATTTGATTATAGCTCTTAATTGGCTACTAAATAGACATAAAAAAGGAAATTTTTGATGTCTTAAAAAGTGATTAAAGAAAGGTTGCAAGATAGGCAACCATAGGGTTTTGAGTTGAATAAAATTGTACATTACCATTGTGTTTAAAAAGCCCCATAAATGGATAGCTACTTGAACAAATTTTTACACCAAGGAATAGAGGATTCTCATGTAATCATTAAGCCATTAAGTCATGGTTATGTGTAAGTGTATGTGTATAGTAAAATGTGTTTGTTCCCGTTGGATGGCTACACTCAAGTGGGGAGAGATGAACTGGTTTTATAAAAATTATTACTTAACACCTGTGAAATAAGTTTCCCTCTTTCTCATGCTTGTATGTTATGTAATTAAAGCAATAAAATGCACAAAGTGTAAAACAATCAAATACAAGATTTTTGTAGTGGTTTGTGTTAGTTCCTATAAGGTGGCTTAACCCAAGAGGGGAGGGTTAAATTGAGTTTATAAAAATTATTACTTAACCCCAGTGAAATTAATTTTTCTCTTTTTATACTTATGTGCTATATAATATAAGATAAATAATAAAATAATAAAGTGTACAAATAGCGAAGCAATCAAACACACAAATAATAAGATTTTTATAGTAGTTTGGGCACCCCATCCCTACATCCACTCTTTCAACACATACAACTTGTGTCTTAGGTTCCATTATATCCAATAGTAGAAATGCAAATAGTGCTCTCAGCACTTTTCTAGATTTTAGCTCTAGGGGCATAAAAATAGTACTCCCAGCACTCTTCCGGATTCCAGCTCTAGGGCTAATGCTCCCGGTACTCTTTTGAATTCCAGCTCCAAGGGGCATAACTAGTGCTCTCAGCACTCTTCTAGATTCCAGGTCTAGGGAACATAACTAGTGCTCCTAGCACTCTTCTAGATTCCAGCTCTAGGGGGTATACCTTTGGTTTCATGAGCTAACCAAAAACTCTACCTTTACAGGTACTTGTGTATAGAGATATGCCTCTTTCTTGGCTAATGAGTACATATAGTTATAGCACAAAAATAAATGATATACCAATAAGTACATTATAGTAATTTCAAACTCCCTTGAGATAATGTTGATGTAGCCTTTGAAGCTCTTTAATCTTAGTAGCACTTGGAACAAAAACACTTGGAGGACATGAATGGGTTTTCGATTCATTGATTTGCCTTTAACACTTTAAACCGTCAAGCTCCTTGATGATCTTTAAGAAGACTTAGTCTTTGAGTAACTTTTTATAGCACATAAGATCTCCCTTGGATATATAGAAGAAGTAGGCCTTGAATGGATATAGAAAAATGAAGCTTTTGAATGATATTTGAACTTTAAAGCTCTTGGCAATGAAAGGTTTCAAGCTCAATCCCCTTGCTTCTTTAACATTGAATCGTCTCATAGCTTTCCCTTAAATAGAACTTCAAAAATATGATTGTTGGAAAGAGTGGGATGCAATTTTGAGGGCTGCAACTTTTGGATTTTCAAACATTTGAGGTCGGTAGGTGGTAATGGCAGGCGGCTAGGACAATTAACTGTGCACCAGATGATATGGTAGGCGGTATGTTCAAGTGGCTGCAGTTATTTTCTGGGAAAACTTCCAGACGGATCTTGCAATCCATTTGTAGGCAATATTCGTAGGAGGCTGCGCCAAGTAACTACGGCATAGCCGGTATTGGCAGGCGGTAGGTGAACTGGCAAGTAGTTTATTCAAACGAAGTACTTTGTTTATGGCTTTATCTATGAATGGCAGGCGGTATCCACAGGCACCTGTGGCAAGTTACTCTAGTCTTGCACGTAACATTTCTGCACTTTTCCAAATATGAAACTTGGACATTATTCATCATAAATCAAAATATATTTATCCATATATAATATACATAAGTTAGAGTATGGGTAAATCATTAAGCATAATTTATTTTCCATGTAAAGAATATCTTCTATGAAGCACACTTATCAAAATGTATTTTTCCACATATAATTTTCATAAGTTGTAGAGCATGGATAAATCATATATTGTATTTTTCAATGAAAGCTTAAAGTGATAGCTTCCTAAAGCACATGATATATCTATGATCCAAGATATAATAAACAAAGTTAATGTACTATGGATCATAATGAATTCTTCATTCTTTAAAATAATTTACAGAATATGCTTGCATTCAAAATGTTGCAATAATGATTATTCATGTCAAGCATATTTGTCTTCATTTAAGGCTTCTTAGACTAAAATCATCATTAGCATAGATCAAGTCAAAAAAAATTTTGTTATCATCAAAATTATATACAATATACCTAACCGTTTGGATACCTCATCTTTACATCCACTCTTCCAAGAGCACACTCTCCTTGTATCTTAGGTTCTACTATATCCAATAGTAGAAATACAAGTAGTGCTCCCAGCACGCTTCTGGACTCCAACTCTAGGGGGTATAACTACTTCTCCTAGCACTCTTCTAGATTTCAGCTTCAGGGAGCATAACTAGTGTTCCCAACACTCTTCTAGATTCTAACTCTAGGGCGGATAACTCTGGTTTCATGAGCTAACCAGAAACTTTACCTTTAGAGATATTTTCTGTACAATGATATGCCTTTGTCTAGACTGATGAGTACACATAGTTAAAGCACAAAAATAAATGATAATACAATAAGCACATTACAATGATTTCAAACTCCCTTATTGGAGTGTTGATGTAGCATTGAAGCTCTTTGATCTTAGCAGCACTTAATGTGAAAAAACTTGAACGACTTGAATGAGTTTCCTATTGGTTGATTCACCTTTCACACTTATAACCCTCAAGCTCCTTGATAATCTTTGCGTAACTCTTTATAGTATATAAGATCTCCCTTGGATACATTCAAGAAGTAGGCGATGAATGAATATATAGAAATGAAGCTTTTAAATGATATTTAAAGTTTAAAGCTCTTGGCCTAGGGATGCAAAAATTTATGGAAGGTTTCGAGCTCAATCCCCTTGATTCTTCAACCTTGAATCATCCCTTAGCTTTCCCTTAAATAGAACTTCAAAAATATGACCATTGGAAGGAGTGGGAAGCAATTTTGAGACATGCAAAGTTTGAATTTTTAAATGTTGGAAGCTGGCAGGTGGTAATGGCAGGCGGTTGGGACAATTGGCTATGCACCAGGTGATATGGCAAGCTGTATGTCCAGGTTGTTGTGATCATTTTCTAAGAAAACTCACAGACACATCTTGTTGTGCACTCGTAGGTGGTATTGCAGGTGGTTGCACCAAGTGACTACTGCATAGGCGATATGTGTAGGCGGTAGGTGAACTTGGAGGCAGTTTTTTCAGATGAAGTACTTCGTCTATGGATGACAGGCAGTATACGCAGGTGACTGTGGTCCTGACTCAACATTTTTGCACTTGTCTTGCACTCAATATTTTTGCACTTCGCCATTTGTAAAACTTGGACATTATTCATCATAAATCAAAAGATATTTATCCACATATAATATACATAAGTTCAAGTATAGATAAATCATTTAAGTACATTTTTTTCATGTAAAGAATATCTTATATGAAGCACACTTACCAAAATATATCTATCCACACATAGTTTTCACAAGTTGTAGAAGATGTATAAATCATGTATTATATTTTTCAATAAAAGCTTGAAATGATAATTCCATGAAGTAAATTAACATATCTATGATCCAACATGTGATAAATAAGGTTAATGCACTATGGATCATAATGAATTCTTCATTATTTAAAATAATTTATGTAATATGCTTACATACAAACTATTATAATAGTGATTATTTATGTCAAGCATATTTATCATCATTTTAGGCTTCCTATATTAAAATCATGATCAGCATAGATCAAGTCAGAAATGAGTTTTATTGTTATTAAAATCATATACAATAAACCTAATATTCTCCCCCTTTTTCATGATGACAATGCTTGAAGACTTAGGACATTTAAAGAATGTGCTAATGATCCTTTTGTATTTGCAAACTCCCCCTATCTAATTTAAATTTATAATCATTTGGAGTTTAACAGTTTATTATCATGACATTATATAGTTTCTTTAATGGAGTATAAATCATGATAGACTAACTAAAACAAGTCTTTCTCAATTCTTCTTCCCCTTTTTGTTAGCATCCAAAAAGGGTTAGTAAATAAGGAAAGGGATTTTGCAATCGTAATCAAAAGATAAAAATCTCCCTATTTTGTTGGGTTCTTAAAAGGATACAAACATGCCGGAGCATGTCTACCATTTGTTGGATCCATCCAAGCATAATGATGATCATGAAAAAGAATCTACTCATTTATATTATGTGCAACATTCAAATATTAAATAAACCTCCTTGAAGACCCATCAATCAACAAAAGCAAGCTCAAAAAATATAAGAATGTTGTTGATCTATCCCTTGACAAATTGTTGGATGCATAATAAAATCTACCATTTAAGTTTTAAAACAAATGTTTTCAAGATCATTGAATCAATATGAAGGTAAGTAATTGATCAAGGTGAAAGCAAGATTTATTTAGATATTTTCACAAGTGTATTTTGGGTACCATGGAGAGAATATGTTTTCGTTAACGTTTAAAATGCCCAAGTTAGATGCTTTCAAGTTCTTCTAGAAATGGTTTCCATAAAAATAAATGAGGAATATTTTCATCAATAAGTAGAATACAGATATATTAAGAGACAACATTCAAACATTATGCAATTTTGTACTTTGAAACTTAAAAATGTAAACAAGTGTCAAGCATTTATCATTACATTTATCATAATAGATAAATATTGATTATTAATAGCTATTTCAAACCTTATGAAAGAACTTTGAAATAACTATTAAAGAACATTTAAACTTTATCATGTAAATGGTTGTTAATCATCTACAAATTTTCAATACTTCAACCTTGTAAAGAAAATTTCAGAACATACAATGTTTTCATTGACAATTATGTTCTCCCCCTAAAACATACCACCTAAAAGAAATCTAAAGTCTAGAAATGAGGATCTATAGAAGCCATAGGTGAAGCTGAATTACCCTGAGTGGTGGCTCAGTTAGAAGCGAGCTCCTCCATAATGAAAGTAGGCTTTGGATCTTTAGAGGTGTGAGCTGGGATAATAGGATTGACCCTAGGTATAGAGTGAGAAGTCTTATATTGTAAGAGAAGAATATTTGTCTTCTTTGTTGTTTCTTCCTATGCTCTCTTCAAATCACTTAATTCTTCCTTTAAATTTTTTCTTAGTTCTCCTACCTCTTTTTTCAATTCCTTCACTTTTAAAGGTAGCAATGCATATGCAGATGATCTGGGAATTATGACTTCAGGTGAGGTCCTAGGAGGTGAAGGTTGTCTATCTGCAATGAGACTATCTATGTTAGCTGACTGCACCTCTTCACCCATTTCACCCACTTCTTCTTCCTCATGGAATGGTGCTTCTTCTTGTTGTTGTTATTCTTCTTCACTCTTATTGTCTTCTTCCATTTCTCTTTCATTATTTTCATCCATCTCTGCCACATAGTCTAAAATTTTGATTCCCATTCTCTTCAACAATGTTTCTCCTACCTAATCCTTTTTGAGAGATGACATATGCAGACTAAATTCCCCATTCAAAGGAACATGAAAATGTACAAAGATCCAATTTAGCCATACTCCATATGGCATTATATGATCTATTCTCTATGGCATGTATTCAAATGCAATGAACATTAGTTTTGACAGGCTGACTTTTTGATAATTGTATAGTTTCCACAACACTTTAGCTTTCATTATTGTCACCTGCTATGTTCCTCCAAGCTTAGGTCTAAACATGTTTTCTAATACTTTTCTTAGCATCCTAAGCTCAATGGTTAAGTCATTTGCCCTCATGTACATGTGGGCAAATGTGTAAACTATGTCTGTGGATAAATTATAGAAAATTTCTTCTTTCTTCAATTCATCCTCTTCTTCTACAGCTGTCACTCCTAGAATTTCTCCAAGGTGTTCTTCAAATGATAAATCATATGTTCTAAAGATAATTTCCACACCTTTCACCATTGACTCATAGGAGTTGGGTTTCTAATTAAAATAGAAAATGAGAACCAACTCTCTATATATGGGCGCCTCATGTTGCATCAACTCAGTCCATCCTTGATAATTCATCATTGATTGGATATCAGATTTACATTTATCAAGAAAATTCAAATCTATCTTCTTTTGAGCATGGATTGGTCTTCCAAGCATTGAGGTGTAAAATTTCAATTTCCTATCCTCACTGCCAAAATAATATGCATGTTGATCTGTTGGTTCAAATTTAGCAATGAGAACCTTTCTTCTATCAATGTTAGTTGGTAGAGTACTTAAATCGAACTTTCTTCTTCCTTCTTCATTTCTCCTTATATTTTCAACTTCTTCAACATTCATATTAGAATCGAAAGAGGGAATACCTTGGGTCCTTGAAGATTGTCCTCTACTATATGAGGTTCCAACTCTAGAAGTGAAAGCTTGGGCTGTGGAAGCTTCTCCTGGAGTTCTAGGTCATTTGACCCCTTTCTAAATTTTGGAGACTGTGACTTTAGAAGCCATTGAGATTAGATAAAAAAGAGAGAAACTTACAAAAATAGCTTCTATGGATGATGGAAAATCTCAAGCACAACCTATTTTAGGTCACAAATGGCTAGAAAGTAGGAGGCAGATGAACATGAATTAACGCATCGAATATAAGCCCTTCGAAATGAAAGGCGGCTGTGAGATAAGGCACCTAGGGCCGTGGGCACCTGAGATCTAGATGGTAGCATTCCTACAAATACATAATCCTAAATATTGTGAAGTTCTAACATCCAACCTAGTTTACCCATGGCTTTTTGGTGTTTTTCATTTGATTTTGGTATTAACATAGTCATCATGTATTTAAGCAAGTCAATTTGATTATTGCACTTATCACAAATATTATCATCTCAACATGTTCTTTCATTCATATCAAGCATATATCAAAGCAATGGTCATTAGATTTTCCTTATTGCATAATTTCAATTTTAAGTATGCTTAAACATTTTCAACATATATCTCAATCAAGAATGACAAGTATAAGACATAGGATGAAATCATTCATAACAAAAATATAAATTTTAAATTATTATTTAAAATTCAAGTTGTTATCTTAATTAATTCATTCTTAGAGGTTCAAGCCTTAATGATAATTTGTAGAAGAAATGACTAGGAATGAAATTCCTATTCGAGACCTTGAACTGTGAAGTTCCCCAAACACAAGCTCGACTATGCCTTATGACTGTAATTATATCAATGATTAATTAGTTTCATATATTTAACTTAAAATTTTGGTTTGATTTTAGCTAAAACAATAAATTCACATATGTTCACTTTCAAGACAGTCATTTTCAAATATATGCAAATTATATAAACAAGTAAAGCATAGTTTCCATTCATCAAATAGATATATCAAGTTGGTCAACTTATATCTTATGTCGCTTCCTTTTAGATTTTGTAGTTAAGCACAAAATTGAAGTTTTCAAGCTTAACTTCTCATTTCAACACTTGCTGTTTGGAATCATTTTTGCTTATGATTGTCTAAGGTTAGATTTCAGATGAAGTATGTTGATATGATTTTGCTTTGATTTGAAACTCCTTTTTCTTCATCTAAGATTTCTCTTTGTTCTACATGAATTTTCGAATGAAGGGCCTACTTGGTCTTTGAATTTGTCTAAAGTTAATTTCAGATAAAGTATTTGTCCAACTATCTATCAAATAAAGCCACTTTGTCTTTTAGTTTATCTATAGTTAATTACAGACAAATTGTAGAGGTACAGATGAAGATGGCTTCTCATATACCCAGACAAATTAAGTTATTCGTCTATAGCTTATTTAGATCAGACAAACTCTCAGTTGTTCCGCATTTGTCTGAGATAAACTTTAGTTTATAGGATGAAGGGTCTTCTTTGTCTTTGAATTTGTTTGAAGTTAATTTCAGACAAAGTATCTATTTTTGAATTTGACTTCATCTTTTGAATTCTCTAAAATTTCAGATGAAGCCACATTCAAGCTAAATACACTTTGAGAGTTCTTTCACTTTTCTTCATTACCATAATCAAATATATATAACCTTTATGTATCAAATTAATTAGTGTAAATTTCTATTTAGAATAGAGTGGTATGCATAAGAATTAGACTATTCAACAAAATATTACGAACTTCATTATTTTAAGCAAATCATTTATTATCTACATTATTTATATGAGTGTTTTCTCTATTTCAGTTTCATGATTGTTTCATTTGGATTTTGTTACCTTCAATCTATATTGAATTAAGTTGAAATGGATTTTGTAATGGTTATTAATTAAGATAAATACATTCTATTTCAATTATAGCTATCATTAAGTTCTTTATACCAGCATGCTTATGAATTGTATTATGAAGATAAGAATTTATTTCATTAAAGATTTTAAAATGTCAATATGCTAGATAACTATTTTTTATTAAAAGTATTTTTAATTATTTTAAGCACAGCACTTCATTTTTATATCCTTTCACAAACTTACAATATCTTTGTCTTTTTATTCCTATTTATTTATGAAATTCATTTCATTGTTTCAGTTTTGTGTCATAAGTTTAAAGATTTTAAGTTCTTCTATTCTAGGCTAAACTCTAAACTTTTATTCATGCAGAAATAAAACTTATTAGAAATAAATGAATAAAAGTACTAAGTACAATAATAGAGTACAAGAGATTTTGGGTTTGAATTGTCATACCTATACTTACCTTAGCCACTGACTTCTTTGAATACATTCTCCTTCATCTTGTGTTGAGAAGTCATTTGTCTCTTGAAAGAGCTTGATAAACTTTCTTTTCTTTTTGCTTGTTTCTTACACTTAGATCAATCTCAATAGGCAGATTAGAAACTTTAAGTATGAATCTATTCGCCCCTTAGAAGATATCTTTAACTTGTCTATCATTTCTTTTATTTTTTTACAAGTAAAGACATATTTATAAATGATGGGACAGAAAGCACACAGTAGAGCATATATAGCTTTTAATGCTCTCTTGCCTTGCTCTCTCTTTATCCTCACTCATGTCAATAAAAATAATTCTCAAAATTAAAAGTCTTTGGTCATAAGATATATTTCTAATCTCCTCTTCTATTGAGTAAAGCTCATTTTATCAAACTATGAAAGTTGAGAGGTGGAGTATCCTTTTAAGAACATAGAGGATGATAGTATTGGGTTAGCCAAGCGAATCTGTATAATCAGTTATGTAGCCTATTCTGACACCACTCTTTGGTTCCAGTAGGATGGCTATACCTAAGAGGGGAGGGAATATAAAAATTATTATTTAACCCCTGTGAAATCAATTCCCCTCTTTCTCATGCTTGTGTTCTATGTAATTAAAGCAATAAAATGCACAAAGAGTAAAGTAATCAAACACACAAACAATAAGATTTTTATAGTAGTTCGGGCACCCCATCTCTACATCCACTCTTCCAAGAGCACACTCTCCTTGTGTCTTGGGTTCTACTATATTAAATAATAGAAATACAAGTAATGCTCCCGACACTTTTCTAGATTTCAACTCTAGAGGGCATAACTATAGTATTCCTAGCACTCTTCTTGATTCTAGATTTAGGGGGTATAACTAGTGCTCCCAGCACTTTTTTAGATTCTAGCTCCAGAGGGCATAACTAGTGCTCCCAGCACTCTTTTGGATTCTAGCTCTAAGGGGCAGAACTAGTGCTCCTAGCACTCTTCTGGATTCTAGCTCCAGGGGGCATAACTAGTGTTCCTAGCACTCTTCTTGATTCCAGCTTCAGGAGGCATAATTAGTGCCCCTAATACTCTTCTAGATTTCAGGTCTAGGGGGCATAACTCTAGTTTTATGAGCTAACCAAAAACTCTACCTTTACTGGTATTTTGTTTACAATGATATGCCTCTGTCTAGGCTAATGATTATATACAGTTAAAGCGCAAAAATAAATGATAACACAATAAGCACATTATAGCGATTTCGAACTCCCTTGATGTAGAGTTGATGTGCTGTTGAAGCTCTTTGATCTTGAAAGCATTTGGAGTGAAAATACTTGGAGGACTTGAGTGGGTTTCCTATTGGTTAATTCGCCTTCGACACTTGAAACCTTAAGCTCTTTGATAATCTTTGGGAGGACTTGATCTTTGAGTAAATCTTTATAACACATAAGATCTCTCTTGGATAAATTGAAGAAGTAAGCCATGAATGAATATATAAAAATGAAGCTTTTGAATGATATTTCAAGTTTAAAGCTCTTGGCCTAGGAATACAAAAATTTGCGGAAGGTTTCAAGCTCAATCCCTTTGCTTCTTAAACCTTGAATCGTCTCTTAGTTTTCCCTTAAATAGAACTTCAAAAATATGACCATTGGAAGGAGTGGGAAGCAATTTCAAGGCCTGCGACATTTTGAGTTTTGAACATTGAAAGTCAGTAGGCGACAGTGGTAAGTAACTAGGACAATCAACTGTGCTCCAGGCGATATGCCAGGTAATATGCCAGGCAGTATGTCCAAGTGGCTGCAGTCATGTTTTTGAGAAAACTTCTAAACACATCTTATTGTCCACTCACACGCAGTTGTACTAAGTGACTATGGCACAGGCAATATCAACAAGTGATAGGTGAATTGGCAAGTGACTTCTTCAGACGAAGTACTTCGTCTATGGATGACAGGTGGTATATGCAAGCAGTTGCGACAAGCAATTGCGGTCCTATGGTCAATATTTCTGCACTTGTCTTGCACTCAACATTTCTACACTTTGCCATTTATAAAACTTGGATATTATTCATAATAAATCAAAATATATTTATCCATATATAATATAAATAGGTTAGAGTATGGATAAATTATATTTAAAAAGTATAATTTTATGTAGCTAAATGTTTAGTTGTGTATAAACTAAATGTAGTCAAATATTTGGCTGTATATACTTAAATGTAGTTATTTTTGGTTGATTGCACATAATTAGATCAACCAAACATTTGGTTGCATATAGTTATACGCAACTAATAAAAAATGGTTGCATTTAGTCAATTGTGTCAAGATATATGTAGCCAACGAGTGGCCAAAATTTTTTGCTATGTTTGACCTAATGCAGCCAAAATTAGATTTAATGTAGCCAAAATGGTGGTTGCACAATGTCATTTTTATTGTAGTAAATAGATAATTGTATGAATATGGATAAATGATTAAAAATAAAGAATATATAGGGATAAATGATTAAAGAAATATTAAAAATAATTAACAAGTAAGGTTTAGTTGGAGGGTATATTAAGGTGTATTAGAAGTGTATAGCAAATATATATGGGTCTGTTCATTGAGTGTGTGTTTGGCTAGGTTGGGTGTACATTGGGTTGTAAAGTGTACTAGAGAATGTATTGAGAGAAAGACAAAATAATATAATGAATAGCATATATTAGTGTATATATTATGAAAGGTTTGATTGATAATTGAAAGAATAGGGGTAAATATTTAAAAAGTAAAAGATATATAGGGATAAATTATTTTAAAAAATAATTAAAATATATAGATAATGATTAAAATATAGTGTATGTTTACCTTATTTGATTAAAAGGACTATTAGGGTGTGCATTAAAGATGTATAGTGCATACATGCATCCAAATGTAAGTTAAAAGTCTTAATAGAAATTGGCAGTGGATATGGCTTTGTTGATAACATTTTGAAATTATAATTAAGCTACAATTAATGTAACATTGGAAAGCACGTTTCCTTTTGCCATGTAGTATGCTTGGATGGAGACAAGGAATGAGTGTTTAGTTGGAGATATCTTATGAGGAATGTAAAGTGTGTTTGGTTGGGCATGCAAAGGGTATGTATTTTTTTGTATAGTGTAACGAAGAATGGATTAAGAAAATGACAAAATAATATCATAGTTGTTGAACCAAATGGTATATATGGAAAACAGTCAAGTTTTGATAATGAGTAATAACATATGAGTGAACATTTGTGGTACTAACAATAGTGTACCCAAGCATTGTAAAAATACATACAAACATCTAAGGAATAACTCAAATGGAGTGGACAGCGTACGCAAAGAGTACATCACAAGCAAGATCCACCGCCCGAAAGAAGACAAGAATGATAAAAAAGAATGACACTGAAACTTTGAAAAGAAGTCACAAAGAGTATCTGTAGCCATACATTCAAGCCTCAATGAGTGATCGAATAAATCTCCTTTAGATAAAGTCAGTATCTGGGAGCATCTATCTAAGAAAGATTCAAACAAATTATTCCACAGATAAGTCAAATAAACTACTTAAAATCAACACTTGTCCACAACACAAAGATGAATTCAATTTACAGAAGCGAAGATGAAATGGAGCTGAGCTCAAACAAATGAAGAGCTAAATGAAGTTGAATTATTCAAGCATTTGTCTTTCATATAAAGTCCATCTGAAACTAAAGAAGGCCATGGAACTTGTCTACAATTCTCTATAGAAAATACAGAAGATGAAAAAGAAGTGGCACGACAACTATAAAAGAATAACTTTGTCTATCATCTTCATCTGCAAGTTCATCTGCCACTTGTAAAAGACAAATCATCAGACGACCGCTGAAGAAATAATTCATCTATGCCTCAACGATTTGTCTATTATTTTTAACAGACAAACTATCGAAGAAATGATTTGTCCACGTCTTGCAACTTCATCTATCGCTTACAATAGACAACCCAATAGATGAATTATATGAAAGAATTTGTTTGCGACCTGCAACTTCATTTGCAAAACTCTATAGACAAATAATAGACAAATTCATTTTGTCTACCAAGAAGGAGCCTTGTCTGCGCTAATAAGAATCATTTGCTACTTACAACAGACAAATTGACAGACAAAGCTACTTCATCTGATGAAAGAAAACTTCATCTAGTGAAAGAAATTCTCTCTATTGTGAAGAAGACTTGTTCATGCCAACAAGAGTCATCTATTATTTACAACAGATAGACCGACAAACAAAGCTACTTCACTTGGTGAAAGAAAACTTTGTCTGATGAACAATAAAGAGAAAAACTTCATCTACACTTCTACAATTTGTCTATCACTTACAATAGACAAACTAGGAAATGAAGTAAATTACTGCAATGGTCTCTGACAAAGTTACAAAGACAAAGTTGTATATCTTGCGAATCTACTCAAACCAATTTATCTATTACTTACAAAAGACAATCTAGGACTTGATCAGATAGCATCCTCAAATAAACAATGGCTAAATATTTATGGCATATCATGATAAGTAGAAGCTACTTATACCAGACATTGCTAACTACACTCTCCAGTAAAACTATCATTCAAAGTAGATTCTATTAAACAAATCTGACAAATCGAACTTAGCTAAAGAAAGAGAAAAATTAAAGGAAAACAGTTTTTGCTGCAACTTTCAGCGATTGTGTCCATTCAGGGCATCTTTCCAAAACAATGAAAAAGTGAGTCATGATGGAAAAATCTTCATCCGGTGTTTACTAAAATCAAAAAGGCATCTTCTTCAAGGACAAGGCTGCAGGCTTTCCAGCTATAATGAGTTTATCTAGAAAACAACTTTTTAATAGGAGAAATCAGAATGACCTTCAACATTCAAAAGAAAGCCAACTACCTTCAATGGACGAAAATCTTTAAAGCAATATTAAGGTAGTGCAATCTCAACAAAGAAGGTTGAGAAAGCTGGGAGAAAATTAAAAGAGTAATCTCCCTCTCAATCAGAAAATGCTTCCTCCTAGATAATCAATCTCCATTGCATTGATAAATAATAAGCCTACAAGTCTGTCTTAATCATATATCTAGAGTATTGATATCTAATGTACAAAAAGAGTGTTGTTAATTAGTTATGTGAGTTTGTTGTGAGCTCAAGAAAACCATACTATATGAGTTGTTGGTGAGCTCAAAAAAATTAACAAGTTTGTAGGTGATCTTCGAGAATACTGAGTTTTCTGTTGAACTCGTAAAATCAGAAAGGTGCTGGGAACATTATGTTTATGCCCCCTAGAGCTAAAATCTAAAAGAGTGCTGGAACCACTGTTTACGTCCTCTAGAGCTGAAATCTAAAAAAGTGCTGAGAGCATTAGTGTATTTCCATTATATAAGATATAGTAAAACCAAAGGCACAATAAGTATATGCTCTTGAAAGAGTTCATGTAGGGATGGGGTTTCCGAAGTACTATAAAAATACTGTGCACTGTCTGCTTAATTATTTTACTTTACATGTATTCATTACATCATATCATCTCACATATCATTGCACACAAAATTATGTATCTAAAATGAGAATAGATAAGAAAAGTTGAATTTAGAAGTGAAACAAACACTATAACTAAATGAACAAATATGAAAACCATATTTGTGTTGCATTACTACTTCTCCTTAGCTTATTTATTTTCATTTGACCATAATTTTTATATACTCAATTCACCCCTCCCCTCTTGAGTTATCTACTATATGGGACCAACTATAGTATGGAGTCATATTGTGTATCTGAAAAGGTAAAGTAGGATACAATAAATAAACGTTTTGTTTGGATTAAGCAAAGAGTGTGTAATGAAGGGTAATTACTCCACATAGGAGGGTAATGCAATGTTTACTTATGTAGGAAGAAAGAAATAATGCCACCAAGAAATGATATCCATAAATATTATTATTAATAATAATAATAATAATTAAAGCTAAAATAGGTAAATAATTTTTATCAAAAAATAAAGTTGATAGTGACATATACTTACTCATGTAAAAGGAAAATTAATTTAGTTAGATAATTTTCTTATAGCATAAAGGGACATCTTTGAAAAGAAATACTATAGGTGCATATGTGTTGCAGTTTTTCTTTAACGCAAGTGCACATGTCGGTAATAAGTAATAAAGTGAAAATAAAATGTTGTTCCCATGAGGACTATGATTACCAAGTACCAAATTAATCTAACCCTATATTCTATTTGAACAATCAAAGGATGATAATAAGAGAGAAAAGAAATATAAACCTAATAGAAATGACAATAATACAGATCTAAACAAGTAGAGAATAAATAAATTAAGACATTTAGGGTTTCTGATTTCACCGAATTAATCCTATTTAATCTCAACCAATTTAATCAATCTATGTTTATTCCTATGTTGATAATGAATTTTTCTTTTTTAATTTTTAATCTTTCTCAAGCAATAACAATCTATCTCAGTTAGTAAATTTTTTATATTTCTGTAAAAATTCTAAACTAACCAAGATGAATTAAAACCGAGAAATTCATGATGTTACATAAGCCTCATGAATATCTCTATCTCATATAAATCTTATAGTATTTAACTATGGTCTAATTCAATTATTGCTTCTCATCCTCAAATTAAATCACAAATCATGTAAAAAGGACACACATATTCACAAACATTAAACTCAAATTAAACACTCAACATAAATAGTGAATAAACATTAAATTAAATTAAACTAAATAAAATTAAATATTCATAATTCAACTACATCTTCATCCTAGAACAAAGAATTTAGCTCATAATAGAACTAAAATAAACCATGAACTTTGTCTT
The DNA here is from genome assembly GCA_036873735.1 of Pouteria campechiana. Classification (NCBI taxonomy): domain Eukaryota; kingdom Viridiplantae; phylum Streptophyta; class Magnoliopsida; order Ericales; family Sapotaceae; genus Pouteria; species Pouteria campechiana. The sequence goes on from JAYJMB010081106.1 coordinate 45,231, forward strand.
AAAATGATTGATAAAATAAAAAGAATTGAAAAAAGAACTAAGAAAGATAAAAGAATTAATTATCTCCAAGTAGCACTCCCTTCTCTTGAGAGTAATCCATCTTCAAAGCCTTCTCTTTACTTCAAAAGCTCTCTTTCCTTGGTAGCCCTTGTTCTCCACATATTTTGGACATGTAAACTCTCTTTAAATAACCTCAAATTAAGGTTTGTTTGCACATTAATACATAAACACATTGTATTTGCACACATAATAAGCAAAAACCCAAAAATAGTAAATTACCGCACTTTCTGGGCATTATGGTGCCCACTTGAGTGCTATAGCACCCAATTTTTGTCAAATTGCACCTTTTCTAAACATATTATGGGTGTTTTGGTGCCCAACTCGCTATCCACTTATGCATCAATGCACTCAACTGTTTCCCAATAATAGTATTCAGTATGTTGGTCATAACTTTCTCATACAATATCTAAATCATGTGATTTTTAGTACATTAGAAAAATAATCCGAAGGGATACAACTTTCATGTTGAATACTTTCTCAAAATTAGCCTCCATATATGTTAACAATTGGCTACAAGTGACACATATACTGTTGTCCACATTTTTGTTTCTCCAAAACCACTTTTGACTACATTTTAGACCTTCTGAAAGTGAGATTCCTTCCTCTAAACATGCCTTCAAAAAAACTTTAGATCTTCTAAATTTCTTTTTCAAATTTCTTTGAACCTCTAAAGCACCTCTGAAGCTTGACCACATACCTCTGATGTATCTTCTAAAAAACTTCAGAACTTCTAAATACCTTCTAAAGCTTTGTTGTCCACAACTTGCATTCCAATTTTCAACTTGTTCTTTCTCTTCAAGCTCCATTGTATTATTTCTTTCTCCATGTTGATTTTTTCAAGTTTTCTTCACCTTTCTTGCACTTACATACCTATAAACAAATACAACCAAAAATACATAAAATTCACTAAAAACATCTCAAGAACAAACTAACAAGTAGCTCAAAAGATATAATAAAGTGAATAAAAATTCACTTATCAATATGCAAGATGATTTCTTTCGCCATTCTTATACGAATGTTACAACTTAGAATAAAGATAAGAAATTTTTGGGCCCTTAATAACATAATTTAAAAATTTTATATTAAATAATGTCAGGGCCTAAGAATTGATCCCAAGATCATGAATTCAATTTTAAGAAAGGGTAATTTAGAAACCAAATTAAAATTATTTGTAAATGAAGGAGCTGGCATTAAAGTCATAAAGAAGTGGACTTAGAGGGCTAACTTGAAGGCCCAATTAAGATTACTAGAAGATAGGTGAGCAAACTTAGAAACTGAGTTAAAAGTACCACTAGATAAGTAAGGTCATCATACTTTGGGCTAGTATTGATGGCTTCCAATTAATATTGCTAAAGTAGGTCATTATAGAAAGCAGTCTCCATGAATCAATTGCACACTAAAGAAAACTATCTCCATGAATCAGTTTTTATGATTTTTCAACTATCTGCTTTTAAATTTTCATTAGACTTTTCTTACAACTAGCTACTATTGAAATGCATTTTTGTCATGGATCTCATAGAAACCATGAGACTTCAGATATCCTGATTACATTGATGACCAGCTCTCCACATGGGAATGACTAAAATAATGTTTAATAAGTGGCAGAAGTCTATTCCAAAATTAGGTCATCCGATAATTAATTGAATAAATGGTGTTCTTAATATAACTCCTTGCTTCATATTCTTTATTAGAATAAAAAGGGTTTGTATACAAATATGAGAATTATATACATGGGCTGAAGATAATTTGTAAGATACTTGTATACTAGTACCATTTGCAGTAGCAATCGAAGATGTAGTTTTTTCAAAATATTGGAGAAAACTAATCATTTTCTAATACAATTCATATCTACTCTAGAATCAATTAGAGTTATATGATCAAACATGAAATCTCCGTTATATTTATCTATAATTCTTACCATAATCTTTACATACCATCTTTGAGAAATTATACATTTAGCTATATTACAGATGTTATATGCTTCTTGTTGAGATGTTTTGAGAATCTCTTTATTTTTTTTTATTAATTGCATTATTTCTTCTTCATAATCTTCATTGTTTGTTTTTAGATCATCTTGTTGATTATTTTGATTTTCATTATTTTCTATTTTTTGTTCTAATAAAGTTATTTATGATTTTAGTAACTTTATTTCTTCTTTTAATGTTTTTATTTCATGATACATTTCTTGTATATTTATAGGTCTTGTATTTTGTTGTTATGATAGATATTTTCTTGATTTTTATGACTTCAAATATAGTATAAGGTTCTATTATATTAAAATCTTTGTTTAATATTTTTTTCTTTTTCTCTTTTATTATCTCTGCTTAAAGACATAAATTTTTCTAATTTTAATTGTTTAACTACAGGGTCTTTGATTAAATTTATTACTTCTAATATTAAAGAATCAAATGAAGATAGAACTCATAAATCATAGTATGCTGATGATGAAGTCTGATAGTCAGGTTCTTTTGTGAGATAGTTACATAAATCATTGTCACATTAGTGTATTGATTCTGAGGATAAATTTTGGGATTTTTGGGGTTTGCATGAATTGTGCTTTCCAGAAAAAATTCAACCTAATCTTTCATTTCCAATTGAAGATTGTATTTCAAATGATGTATTAAAAGTAGTATCAAAATTTCAAATTCTATGAATTATTCATTGGGAATATATTTTTGAAACTAAACCTAAAAGCATGAATTAATTTTGTCATTCGTATATGTTTATTGCATCATATTCAAAATGGTGGACTAAGTTTAATTTTGAATCCTTAATAGAGCAAATTAAAACTGCTAAATTATATACACTCAACAAGAGCAGTAGCAAAACCTACTTCAAATATTATGCCATCGATTGAAGAAATCAGTCGTCTTTAAACTATTCCCCAATTTCAAAAATCTAGCGATGATAAAAAAAAAAAAGTATTTTTCATAGTTAAAAGCCTGCATTATTATTTTACTCACAGCTCTCTTGTAAATAAAGTCAAAAAGTATCGTCTACCGAGCAATCCACTGATTACATGCATTCGTCAGCTTCAGTGTTCGCAGAAAACAATTATTTCTGAGGACATTTCCGAAAACATTTCCAAAGACATTAAAAACATCCTGATTACATTGACGACCGGCTCTCCGCATGGGAATGACTGAAATAATGTTTAATAAGTGGCCGAAGTCCATTCCAAAACTAGGTCATCCGACAATTTCCGCTGCATACGTGTCTCCGCGAGTTTAAATGGTAAAGAGCGTAAAGAAAAAGGCACTGCCTTAGGATTTCCCATGGGCTTGAATTTTGGAATCTCTCTCAGAAGACCAAAGGGTAGATTGGTAGCTTTATGCCCCACTACAGCGTCACCTACCACGAACATGGGTCTCATAGCCAGTGGCGATAATCTCTTATAAATAGAAGCTGCTCTCAAGAACTCTGCCATCAAATTAACCCAAGATGTCCCTCCTTCACAAGTTGCTGCTGCTGCTCATTGGAGCGGTGGCACTTACCATTCCTGCTCAAGCTAGTTATGAATACAAGCCACCTGAGAAGGAGAAGCCACCTCCAGCTCCAGTCTACAAAAAACCACCCCCCATTGAAAAGCCAAAGCCCCCGCCAATTGAAAAGCCAAAGCCCCCTCCAGTGTACAAGCCAAAGCCCCCACCAGTTGAAAAGCCAAAGCCCCCTCCAGTGTACAAGCCGAAGCCCCCTCCAGTTGAAAAGCCAAAGCCCCCTCCAGTGTACAAGCCGAAGCCCCCTCCAGTTGAAAAGCCAAAGCCACCTCCGGAGTACAAGCCAAAGCCCCCTCCAGTGTACAAGCCAAAGCCCCCTCCGATGTACAAGCCAAAGCCACCTCCGGAGTACAAGCCAAAGCCCCCTCCAGTTGAAAAGCCAAAGCCACCTCCGGAGTACAAGCCACAGCCCCCTCCAGTTGAGAAGCCAAAGCCACCTCCGGTGTCCAAGCCCCCTCCGGTTGAAAAGCCAAAGCCACCTCCGGTGTACAAGCCCCCTCCGGTTGAAAAGCCAAAGCCGCCTCCGGTGTACAAGCCAAAGCCCCCTCCAGCTCACGAGCCACCTCCAGTGGAGAAGCCACCTCCTTATCAGAAGCCACCCCACTACAAGCCTCCCCCATACAACCATCCCCACTAAACGTGCATGCTACCGTTTATCCCTCTACTTAGTACTTCCATAGACTAAATAAGATGTGAGGGAAATGGCTGCTTATGTCGTCATCTTATTGCTACCTTGGAGACCTGTTGTAATTTGTTGTGTTGGAACTTCACTTTCAATAAAATATGTAGCTAGGTTTATTTATTCTCCATGTGATAAGTGATTTGAAATGCTTGAAATGGATTTGGCGGTCTCGATAGAGTTCTTTCGTGATCACATTACGATGCGAGACAGGTTTGCATGCTCATTCTGGTTGCCTGCATAATAAAATTCTGGTAACGTATTCATCAAGGGAGAGTGTTGGAGGCAAATACATGGGCAGAGTTGAAAAGTGGCAAAATAAAAATTATTAAAATGAGACAAGGAATACAACTTAAAATGCTATATGTTTAAGAGTACATAGACTTTTCCACTTCGGTGTTGGTGATTTGAGTGGAAAATCTCTCACGGGATGCAATAATACATCCCATTTAATATCTTATTTAATATGACGGATGACCCTACGAAATCAAACGCCCCATGTGCCGGGTGTTCCCCAAATTTCCAGGACTTAGGTGACTTGCAACGTATGCAAACAGCGTAAAGTGATTTCAGAGAAGGGTATAAAAATGGTACATTTATGTAATTGGACCCATTTAATTGTCTAAGTGTCTAACTTAAATTGCATAGCAAAAATGGTATTGATAATTTATTTAGAAAAAGTTATATATGATATTAAAATCTTTATTTTCATATAATTTAATATACTTAAATGATATATTATTTAATTTATTAAATTTTGATTAAGATGACGTTTTAGGCATATTTTTTGGATTAAGATAAAAACTATAAAAATATAAAATTTTCTATTATTCAACCAATGGTTACAATTATATTTAATTTTTTATAGTTTTGTCTTAATTTTAACCATGAAATATGCTTAAAACATTATTTAAATTATATTTAATTAATTTTAAATCAAATACATTAAATCGAGTAAGAACAAATATTTTAATATAATATATATTTTTATCTAAATGATTTATAAATTATTTTTTTCTAACATGATTTTAATTTATTTAGAAAAAGTTATATATGATATTAAAATCTTTATTTTTATATAATTTAATATACTTAAATGATATATTATTTAATTTATTAAATTTTGATTAAGATGACGTTTTAGGCATATTTTTTGGATTAAGATAAAAACTATAAAAATATAAAATTTTCTATTATTCAACCAATGGTTACAATTATATTTAATTTTTTATAGTTTTGTCTTAATTTTAACCATGAAATATGCTTAAAAAATTATTTAAATTATATTTAATTAATTTTAAATCAAATACATTAAATCGAGTAAGAATAAATATTTTAATATAATATATATTTTTATCTAAATAATTTATAAATTATTTTTTTCTAACATGATTTTAATTAGATAATAAAAAATTAAACAGATCAACTTATATAAATTTAGCATATACATTTAATTTCTAAAATAACTAGCACGTGGTTCCGTTCGTCGCGAGGTACCCAAAGTCCCCCAAGTTTGGTGGACACGCGGCGGCCCCGTGTTGCTTTTTGCACTAATTTGCCTCCCTAGTGCCTTATGCACGGCTATATTATCCAATGGCTTGTCCCATCCATTAACGGAGGGAAGTAGATGTGGTCCCACATGTACGTACGTAACCTGCTTGCCATGGCTGGGGCTGTGGGGCCAGGAAGAAGGAAATCGGAACGTAAAGTAAAATTTTCAAATAAATAAAGTTAAAATAAAAAAGTGATGATTAGAAAATACAAGTTAATAGAAAAAAGGAATTATTAACATAGTATATGTTGCATTATTTTAAATTTTGATTGTGAAATAGACGTTTTACTTCCTTTACGTTATTTTTAATTTTGATTGTTAAATAAACATTTTACTTCCTTTTCCTTGGCCAAGCAGCCAAGTGGGTGTATTTGGATAAAGTATATTAGTGTGTGTATTAAAAAAGTAGGGTATATTAAGAAAAAGATAAAATAATAAAATAACTGATATGTATTAGAGTGTGTATTAAAAAAGTAACTGGATGATTATAAGAATATGAGTAAATAATTAAAAAATATTTAAAATCATTGAAAAGTAAGGATAATGATTTAAACATAGTGTGTTTGTTGATACCTTATTTAGTAGTATATGCCTTAGAAGTTTGTGTGCGTGTTTATGGTCAACATATTAAATATGCAGTAAATATTTTCTCAAAAGTTTTAGACCTTATAGAATAAACCATGTTGTCAGTGTTGTTACATTTAAATCTATTAGGTATTAGGTGTTGTTACATAAGAATTTAAAATTTTTAGGATTTATTTTGCAAATACATAAAACTTAGTATTTAATTTACAATTAATCAAACTTAGAAAATTTTCAATATACCATTATTAGATGGCTTCAATTAATACATAAACTTGCTAAGTTTGATTAATCAATTGAAGCCATCCATAATATTCATTATTATATATTTAGTCAATATACCAAAAATCATAATAATTAAAAAGTTAAAGAAACAATAACAATAAAAACCCATGAGATTACATATGGATCCGTGAAAACTTTTGTAATCAATTTTGCAACATAAAACATGGTAGATAGATATCTATTCCATCTAAATAATAATCTTGTGAATTTTCAATAGAAAACGATTTCTTGTATATTAACTAAATAGATGATTTAAAATATAATGAATGACTTAGATTAAACTAAATTATCATGACACAAAAAGCCTGGAAAGGCCGCCACTAAATGTCAATGCCTACCGGGCAGCATTGAATCATGGTCCGCAATTGATATTTCATAAGTGTACGTAACGGGTCCACAAATGGCAGAACAGACAGTACTCCGTCTGAGACTGCGCGGCTGGCTATGGTAGCCTGAGGACCCTATTAATTATTTTGCCAGCCTGGGTGAAAGCGACGGGAGAGCGGAAGATTGTTCCTCAATTTAAGTTTGAGATCTGCATTTCAGCCAAGTAAATGGAAACGAAAACGACGGCCATGAATTGTTTGGATGGACGAATGCAAGGCTCAATCACGAGATAAGTATTGAGGAAAAAAATAATTTTAAGATGCTAATAAAGAATAAATAATTATAAAATGAATAACTTTTTTAACAAAATATGACTAATGATTAAAATAAATTTAATCATAAGATGGAATTGACCAGAATAAGCTACAAGGTTTATCTGGGCAGTAGAAAAATTACGAGGAAAATAGAAAAAAAAAATAGAATACGTAGGAAATGAAGAAAATGGAAGACGTGCTTTCATAAGATAAGACATAGAATAATAATTGAAAATAAAGTAAATAACAATAAGGCATCGAAGAGTGTTAGATGCTCAGTAAATGACGAACAAGATGAGTAAAGTAATTCGTGCCTATCAAATGCCTGTAAAACATGGTAGCTAATAAGGCCTAGGCTGCGGCGAATAGATTTTACTTGGATGTGGCTGATTTGCAGTTTTTGGCCAGCAATAGCCATTTGGAATCTGGATTCTGCCCATGTTGATCACCGGCTAAGGAGACTTGTGAAGTTCAAATATCTTTAGCATCTTCTTCACATTTTGTACACTAAATTCATCTTAACAATTTAAATGATAAAGCTCAGAACCACGATGGTAAATTCCGAGTTTAAATAATTATTACATAATTTTGAAGAAGATCGGATTGAATTATAGTTGAGATTGGAGATTGGAAATCTAGGCCCGCCCAGCGAAACGACGCCGCGCCATGAAAAGATCACGTCAAGTTGAAGTCTGGCCGACAGCCAATCGGACAAGCGACATCTGAACAACTGTACGTTTATTTCAGTATTCCAGCTGTTGAAAAGACTAGCCTCATTTTTGGGCAATGAATTGTGCTAAAAGGGTTTTAATTTTAAAATGAATTAGAAATCGTAAGTTTAAACAATTTGACGAAACAACAAAAGGTGCAAGCAAGAGACACTGGAGCATTTTAATGGGGTTGTGGTGAACGATCATCCCATGTAAATCCCCAAAGTGCAGAAATCGTTCGTATTGTGTCAAAGAAATTCTGTACACCTACAGTCACTTCTAAATCACAAGTTGATGACGTTGTAGATATTCTTTATTGGGAGGAAACGGGGACCATTTGTATCTTCAGTGAGGATTGCCCGACCATGGCGAACGAGTGAGTGTCGTAAGCGAGGAATGGTCCATTGCAATGTTGTCAAAACTGTTCATTGCAATGTTGTTGTCAAAACCATGTCATGTACAAAACTGTTCATTGCAATGATGTTGTCAAAACCATGTCACGTACGGTTTTAGGTTGGATTAGTTGGTTAAGGTCATTTTGAATCGTGATGTCAGCATGAAGGATTATGATATAATAAATATTTTAATTTTTTAAAAAATATAATTATATATATAATTATATATAATATAAATAGCTCTAGATCATCTTTAAAACATATAATAATACTTACACATCATTTAAAAGTATATTATGCATATAAAATAAAAAATTAATAACTCTTTAGACTATAATAATGAATTAGAGATGCAATCATACAAATTTAAAATTAAATCTAATAAAATATTTAACAATTTAAAGAGAATTAATTAACAAAAAATCAAATGGAGAAAGTGGCACCAGAGGAGAGTCGAGAGGAGATGATTGGGTTTTGGGGTTTTTGACAAAGAGGAGCAGGGAGGATCAGGGCTGGAGGGGAGCAAGCAACGACAGGAACAAGGAGCTCTGCTCGAGAACAAGGAGGGACAGGACGGTGGCGACTGCCAAAGGGAGCCGTGGCGGTTGACATTGGTGAACGATCGGAGGGGAGCACAGGGAGCCTTGGCCAGGAATAGGGAGGGGTGGGGAGCAAGGAGGAGATAAGTTTTTGACGGAGGAGAGCACAGTAGAGCGGGGCCGGAGTGGAGCAAGCAGCGGCAAGAACAGTGAGCTCTGGCTAAGAACTGGGAGGGGTAGGACGATAGGCAAGGTTTCCGGAGCTTTGGCAGCTGTCGGAGAAAGCTTTGATGGTTAACGGGGGTGAATAATTGGAGCTAGGGTTTTCATGTTCTCACCTTTCGAGTGCTCGCGTAGGAAGAAGAGGGAGTGAGAATGCTTTTGGGTTGCGTCTCTTTTTTTAATATAATAATAATAACTTAGAATCGGGCCGCAGTTGGCCTGACCGCTCAGTTCAAGCTGTTCAAGCAGTTTTTGCACAAATTAGCAAACTGGACCGCTATCCTTCTAATTCACATCGGACCGGGAGGACCAAGCAGTTTAGTTTTAAAACACTGATTCATTGTTTTAAAGTGTAATTAAGTAATATTTTTGTAAATAATGCACTCGGTATTTGATGACTTAAAATAGTTGAAACATTGAATGAATAAAACATATTAATTTTATAAGTCAAAGATGTTTAAATAACTAAAGTTTTCATCATTTTTAATAGAAAAGGATTACATTTTATTTTTTTATTCTAAAATTTCATTTTAATGGTATAAATGTTATATTGATAGCTAATTATGATAAATGGTTGATATTTAATGGTTATGATTTACAATGAAATGATAGATATAGTTAGAAAAGTATTCATGCGCATATACTTTGGAACTCTTTTGGAACAATTTTTTACTTTATTGAAATGCGCATGAAAAATATTTTTTGGTTAGAAAAAAGAGCACTAGTGTTCATATACAAGCAGGTTGATATCAGCATATTTAGAATGGTAAGTCAAAATCATGACCATCATACTTGTAGCCAATATCATTTCTTGCATTCTATACCAATTTTACAAATAAAATAATAATTTAAATATAATAAATATTATAATAATATCTTAATTGAAGTAGATAATGATTAAAAATATATTTTTTGTATGTCTTATAGTCACATAAATAGTGTTAAATTTTACCCCTTTATATATTTTATTTATTAGTAATTTATGTTTATAAAAAATTATTTAAAAATTTTAAAAATATTATTTCTATGAAAATTTCAAAACGTGTTAACAAATGCTAACTTTGAAAATCTCTACAATCATTAACAAATTTAATAAGTATTGACACATTTTAACCATTGTTAACATATTTAACCACTTTAACTACTTGAACTCAAGTATAATTTGATAGGTTTTAACAAGTTTAGTGATTTAGTTTTTTAGTTTTTATTTTTTAAAATTTTTTATATAAAAGTTCATTTAATCAAACTTAGGTTATTTATTTCCATAAGGAATAAAGACTTTAAAATTTTTTATTAAATTATTATTATTATTATTATTAATTAATAGTATTTAATAAATTTAATATATTTTTATGGGTTTTAACAACTGAATAGATCAATCAACGGGTTTCAAACTTTGGATAGTTCTAACAAACATTAATGGGCTTTAATGAATTTTAACAATTGGGCTTTTTCAAAGTTATATTATTTTTTATAAAATTTTTAAAATAAAACTTAACTTATTTATTTTTATCAAGTTGCATGATCTTTTAAAAATATTTTATTTAAAACTTATTACTAATCATTTATTTTTAATGTATTTGATAAAAATTAACAAATATTGATAGGTTATAATGATTTTAATGGGTTTTAATAATTTCATTAGTTAGGTTAATCAAGTTTTATCAAGTGTTATTAGATGTTGAATGAATTTTGACCAACTTAATGGATATTGTTTACATTACACCCAAATTGCTTTCACAGAATATTAGTCGAAGATTTTGTAAGATAAAAAAATAGTCAGAGGGCATTGGTGGTGAACCTGGCATGAACACCCTGATGCTCAAGTTACTAATAGGACCTTGAAAATGATGTATAGATAATTGAGAACTTATGTCCATAGGGTGTGCATGTTTGGATTTTTATAGTTGAGTTTGGGTTAATGCGCAAGACTTATAGTATCTTACGCTAGGACGATGAGTTTTCCTTGTTAAAAAGGTATTCTTGAGGGTTATTTATCCTTCAGTCCTATTAGGTGTCCTTCTTGAAATGACCCTAGTTCCAAGTGGAACTATGTGGAGCTGTGTTGAGGGGAATAAGTCTCTTAATGAACTTAAAGTGTGGCTTGACTAATTTGTTAGCTATAATGCTTATCTCTTGTTATAATTTTTTAATACTAGTCTTTTCTCAAGGAGATGTGATAGAACCCATCTTTCTTGTTTGCTTAGTTTTTTGTGCTTTCTTTTATTAAATTGAATTTCCTATGCTCAAAGAACACAAATTTGTGCATAACATTAATGCAAATCCATACACCGGTATTAATATAGGTTATTTTTAGCCCATATTAATTTTTGCTACTTGTGAAAGCTTCTCTAGTGCTTGGAAATTTATCTTACATGGCCTACATAATCTATTGCCTATTACCATTGTGAACAACTACAGATTATTCCAAAAATAGATCCATAGGGCTACAATCCGGGTAATCACTTAGCTCCTAATAAAGAGGTTGATAGACTACTCCTAGAGGTCAAATTCCTAAATGCCCAACTTTAGTTCACCAATGCAACACTTTGGATGGCAAATCGATGCCTTACTGACCATGTCATGGGCACGTGGAGCCCTGGATTGAGTGAAGGCCTTGGAGGATGTGTTGGCAAATGCTCGACATCAGATTATTGAGCTTAGGGCAATCATAGAAGCCTAGACTAAATAAGTTGTATAATTTTTATACTTTTCTCTCTCACTTTTGCCTTTGTTACCGTTGATAATTACTTTTAGCTTTTCCTTGATGTTTTCGATGTGTTCCCTATTTATAATGAAATTAATGAATTTTCTTTTTATTTCTAAAGAAACATGTTACTATAGAATGCTTTTATGTGGTTTTACTTTTGTTGTTTGTAATGCATCGATTCTATCACTTATTTGGATGACACTTCTGAATGCTTTTGTTTGACTAATATGACACTTATGAGTAGCTGATGATTCCATTTAGTTATCACTTCATATTGCTCGACATGCCCAGTTGTCAAACACTTTTGTGTTGTATCCAAAGCTCCCTAACAATTAGTGCTTTTGTTATGTCTCTAGCTTTTGTAACAATCTAATGCTTTCACTTAGAAAGTGACACTTTCATCCTCTTTCTACTTTTTTCCCTCATAGAGATAGCTTTTCTAGATTTAGCAGGCTTCCCACTAAATTACCTTTTTTGAATTTCAAAAATAAAGTTTCTACTATAAGCTTTTGGTAATCGATACAACATCTTTGTACAAGGGGTACATTCTTACTGCAACATTCACCTATGTGTATGAGGTTTTAATGCAATGTGACAACATGACTGCTAATTTTCTACTCTAGTATCTTGCATTTTTTAAAACAAGAAGTGGTTTTCCTTTGGGATTCTTATGAAATGCAATGTTATGCCATTTTTTTTACTTTCCAAAAACTTCTTTCCCAAGATTTCTTCTTCTTTGAGACCTTTCTTGTTTTCTCAAGTTCCAACAAAGAATGTCAACAAATCCAATGCTTGCATTTCCACAGGCATCAAGGAAGAATTCCACTCCCATAGCCTACTTAGAGGTATGTCTTGGATCCTACCTTTCTCACTTGCTTTCCCTCATCACCCTCCATAGGGTTTTGTCTGTATTTCTTTGAGCTTCCTCTAGGTAGATTTTCACCTTTTTTGTTCAAACTTCATAGCCCACCTCCTTTGGGCATATAATCTTTCCCCTAGCCAACTTGTCCTCAACAACTGATGGTGTATTTTGTCAGTTTGTCACTTGTCGATTTGTTACTAGGTACACAAGCTTCTCTGTGTGCCCATTTTCTGTCAACATGTCTATGTTAATTTTTTCCCTCAGTAAGAGTCTTGACTTTTTTGGCTATTTTTACCTTACTCCTCATGCTCCCTAGAGAGCAATTTTTCTCCCTAGTCTCTGATGAAGATGATGACTATAAACACCATTGGATGTGAGCTAGCTTGACCCATTGGCTGTTTCCAAATCAATGGGCTACCAATGTAGCTCATTTATTGGTAGCACTATCTTCCTTAGAATAGTACAATCTAGGTTTCTTTAGGTATAGTCTTATTTCAATAGAAAAACTTTAAGTGGTTTGTCTATCTTTGAAGGACTCTTATAAGGAAGCCAATCCAACTTTGCCCCTTTGCGTTCCCTTTCTATTTAATTTTTAGAGTGGGCTTTCGTGATACAAAAGAAAACCTCTACTCTTTTCTAGCCTATGTAGGGACCAGACTCTTGAAGTTTCCACTAGGGTAAGGCCTCTACCCCAAGGGCTCCTGCTGGTGCCCCCAACCAACCTTTTACTTCCCTAGATCCTTCTAAGAAGCTAGGAGGATTAAGACCACAATGCAGAAGTAGTTGGTTGTTCCCCCTCTAGTAAATTCTTTTATTGTTCCTTTTCCTTCTCATTCATCTCAGTTTTCTAATTCTTTAGAAGAAAAGCTTCACCTAGGAGCTACTTTAGAAATGGTTTCTTAACCAGAGGAATTCTCAAGACCATCCGTGGATCCTATAATGAAACTAATGGGAGTGATATCTAGTGGGGGGTTCTGCAAGGCTTTCCTACTCTTTTAGTTCTTCTTCTTCCTCTAGTTTTACTGCTTCATTAGGTACAGTGGAGTAGTCTTTTACTCCTGGCATGTCATTTCCATAGATGATGTTTTAGAAACTAGAGAGGATCCCAATATGTCTTTAGGAGGAGTACATTTTCTTCCCATTATTTCTGAGGCAACCCTGTCTCTTCTAGGGGAACCTTCTAGTATGAGCAGCTCATATTTTTCCCTTCCAGTGTTTGCGGAGGTTAGGCCCGTTGATAGTCTTTCTTCTATCTATGGGAAGCCTTCTAATATTGATTCCATCCAATTTTGGTATTACTTCTTCTATGTTAGAGCTAGCTCCAATATTTTCTTATATTGGAATGAGCCTCTTAGGGTCCCTTCTGTGGTCTATGTTAAGTCCAGGCCACCGGAGACCCTTCCGGCTATAGGTTTGAGTTTTGGGGGATTTCTTCCTTTTACTTTCATTCCATTGCTTCTTCGATTTTCAAGACAAAAGTTGGTGCTGTTGCTTTTGATGGTGCAGAGGAGCAGTGTGTTGCAATTGGAGGGAGCTCCTTTTCCTCTTCCCAACCATCCACTTCTTTTGCAAGTATTTTATATTTCTATGTGTAAATTATTTATGTTGACAAACTTTAACTTTTTGATTGAATACTTACCTTTTCTGTACTTATTTCAATACTTTTAGGGTTATCAGTCTCTCAGTCCCAAATTTATAATATTTTGAAGTGACCATCATCTCCTATTGTAGCTATGGCTGATCGTCCTTCGCACTGGCAGTGGATTGAGTCTTTTGGTTATAGTGAAGGAGCTGCTGCTGTATCTCCACCTACTTCTTGTCCCTAACCTATTTTTGCTTACTTAGCATACCATTTCCATGCCCTCCTTGCCAGATCAAACTAATTTGACACAAATATGCATTAATAATCTATCATGTCCAATGGATCGATTGCGAGCATTGTAGTGAAGTATCATTAAGGTTGGGGCAAATTCCTCAATCAACTTGGTGTAGCGTGTGGTCGATAGATGGGACTACCTAGACTGGTTAGAATCCATAGTTCGCGACCTGATTAAGCTAAAGAAAATCCATAGCCCGTGACTTGATTAAGGCCCAAGGGGACTATTCTCAAGTCCCATTATGTTTACAGGAGACAAAAGCTACATTATTTAGGGAATAGGAGCGCTCCTCTTTAGTGTTAGACTTAGAGCATTCATGAGATTGGGTTATTGTTGAGAAAATTAGTCTCAAGACCATACTTGAAGGGGAACAAAAGCATTTTGCAAAGCAAAAAGTGACTAGTTTAGTTTTAAAGGTAGGAAAGGAAGCATTGGTTGCTAGCCAGGATACTACCGATGCTAGGCAAAGAATTGTTGAATCTACTCGAGAGTTCACCATTACTTCTCGTGAGGTTTCTGAGGCTAATCGATATGCTATCGTCATTACTTGGGAGGCTGCGAAAGTGGAACATGATGTTGTGGTGAAGTCCATTCTGGCTAAAATGGCAACATTAGTGAGCTTAAAAGTTGAAGTAGAAACCCAGGAGCAGTTTCTTCAAGAAGAGATAGCCCTGTTGAAGGCAGAACATGCTTCCACCTTGAGGTAGGCTTGGTTCAGATGGTTGGAGCAGTTGGTAATGGAACCTAAATATTGGAAAATTATGTTAAGCTAGGGAGTGACCATGTTTTTAGATAGTTTTTACTCCCACAAAGGAAAATAACTTAAAAGTTCCCTAATGTAGATGTTAGTGATATCGTTCCTAGAAAATCTAATAAGGATGTGTAATATCATTGTAATAATGCAAAAGATATAGGAGGGAAATAAAAGTTCTTTCTAAATTTTTGTTCATGATTATTTCTATAATGTTTGTGTATTTCTTTGACACTTTGGGGCTCTATTATGCTTACAAGTAGCTATTGTCTTTTCCTAGCTAATTTGGTAAGCCCTGTTTTCCTAGCTAATTTGGCGTGTTCTGCTTACTAGGGTTTCGTGAACAGTAATTTTGTGGGGAAAATGGTCTAAGTGGTTGCCGAATTCATAGGGAAAATGATTAGACTATGGAACTATTGCCTTAATATTGTATTTTAACAAGGAAACAACTTATGTATATGCATAGAGAGCAACATTCCTATGGCCGAGATTGGGCAATTCGAGTATAAGGTGATTAATGCAATCATTTAATTGAATTAGGAGTTTGAATAACTGGTTATTGAGGTTGATTAACTGTTAATTATGTTGTATAATGACCATGGACCGCTGGGAATGAAATTACTCTAAACAACTTTGCTGCTAAATTTCTAGTTAAGGGATGCTTATAAGGTGTTTAGTAAAATGTCTCAATGAGAAGACATATGTGACTGATTAATCATATTGCAGTCTGAAATTGGCTATGAAAGAGGCAATAATATAATAAATTTAATACATGAAATACATGGTTAGTAAATGATTAAAAAGGAATGTAAGTTAGATAGCCTCATGGCTAATGTTAGAGTACAACTATGCACTTAAAAGGTATATAGACTTATTAATGGACTGGTTATAATATTTAGAAATTATAATTCATTAGCTTAATATGAATTAGTTAAAGTTACCTTTGTAAGTGAATGGAATTATTGTACGTGTAGGACCATTAAACATAATCAAGAGGCATGGAACTCAAGAAGTTGTAATATAATTCTTCATTAAAGTAAGTAGGTGTTTTGTTTTTGTTGGCTGCATGGTTTGGGATAATGAATATCCCGTTTGTTTGTATACAGGTGAGTCTGACATGTTTGATTGTGGAATCGATACATTTCTGCTTGCATATATGAATGTATGGATTGATTGTTATGATAGTATGTGCATGATTAGATGCACGGGGATAGTGGAAATCCCATGATTCTTATGAGTGTGCTGATTATTGAGGGATAATAAGTATCCTTGGATTATTTCTTTTGTTGTTATGATATGAATGTGTGAATGAATGGATATGGTGAATATCCCATGCGTTGCCTCTTAGTGTTATATTACATGATTGTATGAATTGGTGAGGGATTTTGAGTATCCCAAAAATCATTATATAATAATTGAATGAAGATGTGTAGTGGTAGAATGATGATAGTCAAATTGTTTTGGCTATAATAATTGTATGGTTATAATAGGTGACGCCAGGATGGCATAAATAAGACTTGATATGTTTCATGGCTATATAGCATAATTCTAATATGATGTGCCTAAAAGGCAAAAGTATGATGTGAAGTGCCTTCATGACACTATTATGGTATGAGGTACCTAGAGTGGCCTATACTTGATATATTATGCTTGATTTGTGATAGGTAAATAGGACATAATGGCGTTAAACGTTATGTTCGACTTTTTTGCCTTAAATATGTTGTTTTTTATTGATCATTGTTTTCTATTCAGCCTACTTACTGAGTTTGCCTGGACTGACGCCTTTTATTTATAGTTTTTAGTTGACAGGAAAAGTGATGGAGCCAATTGAGGTTTGGTACTGCGGGCATGATCAAAAGATATTACTTATATTGATACGATACATTATGGATAGGGATCTTGTATGTGTACATATACTTGTAATTGATACATTCCAATTGATGTATATAGAAATGTATTGACATGCCATAATAATGTATATGTAGATAAATTTTATGTCAATTTGGTTTGTTTATTGCCATCATTATATGGCTACGGTGCTAGGCAACTATAGGTGTGTTTTATGGTTTATGTTATTACTTTATAATTATTAAAATTATAGTTTTATATGATAAATAATTGCACGGGTATATAGCCTTACATTTTAGGGTAGACTCTGCATAATTTTTGGCAGATTATTTTCCTTAAAAATGAAAAAATTATGGAAAAATATGTAAACCCATAGGCCCCTATGTGGGGTGTGATAGAATGGTATTAGAGGCATGGTTCTCTGATACTAGAATAGTGTAATATGTAATAAGCCCTAGAATCATGATGAAAATGACTACTAGAAGGAGATAGGAAATGACACGCTTAATACAAGTCTATAAACCCATGGAAACATGAGAGAACATTAGTCTAAGGGTTTTAAAAGACTAATGTAAGAGAACTTTTAGCTGTAATTTGAAGGCTTGAGAGAGAGAAAAAGAGGGCATGTAAATGACAATTGTGAATTACGATGATAATGCATGGATGATACCAATATGAAATGAATATAAATCAACATGAAATGAATATAATAGTGCTTAATGGCATAAATGTGATTGAATAAATATTACATAGATGGCATATACTTACTATGACCAGGGTGGTGCACATGGGAAGTGTATTTGAACGTTTGAAGATTATTTATAGTGTATGTGAAATCGAAATGATGAATAAATGTTGGAAACCAAATTCAATTTTGTTTGTTTAATTGGTTGTGATGGAATCATTGGATTCATTAGGTCAATATGATTGGGTGAGTTCTAGTTGGCTATTTGATTGATTTCATTGGATATGGTATGTCATGGCATAATGCCCTAGATGTTTATCTAAGTAAATGGCTCCATTATATGTATTTCGTTGGGTTATGTATTTGACTAAAAAGTGAATGAATTATGTAAGGAATTATATGTCATGAACTTTGAATGCTATTTGATGGATTCAATGATGTGATTGAGTGTTGTAATTGATGTCATGCCCATGTGTTGTTTTGGAAACTTGACTTGAAGAAATGAAAGGAGGAAAATTTCATATGTTATCATTAGATAAAATCGAATGCCTTGTTTGACTGTATATTATATCATTAAGAGTGAGGAATAAACACAATTAAAGCATGTGATATAGTTATGATGGTGTCAAAATGACACAGGCATTATATAACTATGACAGTGCCAGGATACCCCTGAAATCCACTAAAAATCCACTGATATGTTATGATTATGCCTAAATGGCATTGATGGAGCAAAGGCCTGGATCCGATAGACAACCTTAGGGTGTCATTATGATGTGGGGATGGCATAATTTCATATATGATAGACACTCTCAGGTTGCTGCTATGTCGTAGTGGTGGCATAGTTATATATTCAATCAACACCCTCAGGGTGCCACTATGCCGTGGTGGTGGCATAGTTATATGCAATCGACACCCTTGGGGTGCCACTATGCTGTGGTGGTGGTATAGTTTATATATCTATTAGAAACCCTTGGGGTGCTGCCCTGCCTCGATGGCATGACTATTTTGATGGCCTGGACATCCTGATGATATGACTAGGTAAAATGAAACCTTTGTGAAATGTACAACATATGTAATATATAATATGGAAATGTATCGTATGAAATGACTTAATTGATGAACCTTCTCACAAAAGGCACTAATGTTTGGGTTATACCTAAACTACTCTCAGAGAATCCTAGTTAGAGATCTGCAACAGAGAGAAAATGTCAGAGATTGCTGGGGGTGATCCTGACATGAGCACTTTGATGATCAAGTCAATAATAGGACCTTAAAAAAGATGTGCTAGATAATTAAGAGTTTATGTTTATAAGGTGTATATACCTGAGTTTTTATAATTGAGCTTGGGTTGGTACACAGTAGGACAATGAGGTTTCCTCGTTAAACAATTATTCTTGAGGATTATGTGTCCTTGAGTCTTATTAGGAGTCCTTAGAGCAATCCTAGTTTCAAGTGTAATCATGCATAGCTATGGTTGGAATAAGTTTCATTGCAAGTTGGAGTCTGATGTGACTAATCTACCAATGATACTGCATATTTCATGTTATAGTTCCATACTAGATATAAATAACGAGGAGGATGATTAGAATAAAACCCTGATGATTAGAATAAAATCCTAGACAACTGTCAAACTCATCAACGGCCAAGATCAGCCTCCTAGTCTAATGCATTAACTACAATGAATGTCTTAGATCTGACTAAACTCAATAACGTGCATTATTTTAATTTGTAAGCAAATTATACATGTGCTGGGCAATAATTCTTAGCCCCAATTGAATCTCCTTACACAACATCTCCACCCCTTTTGAGCTTCCTTAAATTATCTCCATTAATTGTATGGCCATTACAGAAACTCTATGTTCAAGATCAGTCCAATCTTCATGGAATAATAATAACAGGGAGCTGATCACTCTAGATTTAGGATCAGCCGCGACTCATTTTATTTTATTTTCTTGTTTTTTGGGTGCTCTTAATCCTCTGATACTATATACTGTATTTGGTTGGGTATGCACAGTGCAATGAAGAACATATTTTCCCTTCATATAAAAAACAAAATAATATCACAGTGGGGGAAGTAATATTGTGTATCTGAAATGGTAAAGTAGGATATAACGAATACACGTTTTGTTTGGACTAAGCAAAGATTGTGTAATGAAGGGTGTAATAAAAACTATTAATTGCCAAATAAATACAAATAAAATAGATATATTTTTTAATTAAAAAGATAATAACTAAAAGCACTAATTATACAGAACATGCTGACGATGTCATAAGTGGACGAAGTAAGCAAATGTCACGTTAGAAAAAAAAAGTTCAGGACAAGGAAAAGAATAATCCAGTTTTTTAATTATATGCTGACAACCAGCATAGCTAGTACATGTAATCCCGTGGTGGAAAATGAGACGTGTGCATATAATATTAAAAGACTGACGCATTGATTCAGTTCTCCACAGGCTGAATGGTCAACCAATCAAGTCCCCAAACTTAAATTTAAAACCATAATTATAGAGAGTACATTTGAGCGAATAACAGTCATGATTATTTTTTACATATTAACTAAAGAAAGATTCTATTTTCGTAAGGGGTGGCCGCATAGATATTGTATTATATTCAAATATTAATTTAAATTCACATTTTATATCAATTTATGAATTGCTTAAAATTAAAGAATAAAATGTGTAAAATAAAGTCCAAAAAATATGCTTAACATTAGAGATGGCGTTATTTGGAGATAATTATTATCTATATTTCCTTATTATTATTCAAATTTATTTATCTTTATTTATTTCTTTTCATTTATTTCAATTTTTACAATTGTTCAAATTTCAAAGGCGTCGTAAACTTAACACCGCATATGTAAGTAGCCAAGACATTTCGAAGATAATAAGGGTGCGTTTCATGTGATTTGATATATTAACTGCCTAATAATTTTATTTATTACTATTATTATTATTTTATTTTTAATTATTATTTTTTATTTTTTATATAATAATTTTAATTATTTTTTTGTTCACATTGTTTTTAGTTATTACTATAATTAGATTTCGTTATTTTGCTCACTTTTTTATTTTTTTTCTCACTTTTTACCCCTTTTCCCAGATATCTTAAAAAGTTGCTAGGTTGGATGAGATGATGTATGTTGTAAAGTAATTAAAGTTAAATTAATAGATAAATAATAATTAAAATTATAAATACAAATTAAAAAAAGACGATAGGTGAATGATTGTTTAAAATATAAGAAATAGTAAAAACAAAGAGTAATACCGAAAATACCTGTCAAGTCTACATCCCAAAATCATATTTTTCCATGGCATGGAATCCATTCCATTCTACCGAACCTCCTCTAAATTAAAAATACTTTGCACCCGTACAAGGTTCACAGATTCCATATATAAAATATAGATCGTTAATAAACATTTATTTTCAACGTCAAGTTAATGCAAATTACTATGCATGAAGTTTAGTATCAACAATAATATATCTCTTATAATAATTAATAAAAAAAGCACACCAAACCAAAGTTCAAGTATCTTTTAGCAAAACATGTGGACCAATGTGGAACACGAGGTGTAGTCATTACCTACCATTCAATCTGTGTATCACACTTCAAGTT
>JAYJMB010081107.1:0-21901 GCA_036873735.1 Pouteria campechiana
GTTGGGTTAGCCAAATGGATCACTAGAATTGTTTATCTAGCCCACTCTGATACCACTTGTAGAGTCCCATAGGATGGCTCAACCCAAGAGGGCAGGGGTGAATTGGGTAAATAATTTTTTTAACCCTTGTTAGATCATTTTCCTCTTTTCATGCTTGTGTGTGATGTGGCGTAAAATAAATAATAGAATAGTAAATTGCAGAGAAATAAAACAAACACACACACATAGACAAAATGATTTTTATAGTGGTTTAGGCCCCATCCCTGCATCCAATCTTCTAAGAATACCAACTCATTGTGCCTTGAGTTCCACTATACCCCTTACAATGGAATACACAAGTGTCCCCAACACATCTTCTGGTTTCACAAGCTCACCAGGAAACTCACCCATTTTAAAGATCAAAGGCAAACTTGGTAGTTTTTCCGAGATCACTACCAACTCACTGGTTTCAAAGCTCACCAGTGAACTTGATGGTTTTCTAGAGATCACCAACAACTCATTACAATGTGGTTTATCGAGTTTACCACAAACTCTCTAATTTTCAGATTAACTAGAAAACTATTTCACATTTAAGCACAGGGGAAAATATGATCTCTCTTTTAGCTCTAACAATATAAAAAGATCTTCCCAAAATGTAAAAACAATGGCCATAAAGATTTACAAATTAAAGTCATAAAGAATAGATAACGATTTAAGCTCTTGGCCATTGGTGGAAGGATTTGCATAAAGTTAATCACATTTGAAATAGGTTCTTTCACTACCTTCAAATCGTGCCGCTTCATCTCCTTAAATAGCTTCTTCAAAATCTCGACTATTGGAGAAGATGGGATCCGTTGAATGTAGAAAGGAGAGCAGCATTGAATGAATAAGACTGTTTGAGTTTTCTGCCATTGAAGTTCAAATCTTTTTGATTTGTCTCCAATTGCTGCAATGCCATTCGGAGAGGAGGATAAGCTATGATAGATGTGTTTCTTGTTTATCTCATCATAGCTTTGAAAAACTTGCAACGCCGCTTATTGCCTAAAATGGTCACTGATGTATGTCTGCATAATGATGGCTCAAGTGCAGATGCCATTTATATGGGTAGTCACATAAATCAATATTCCTTTGACAAGTCACGACTTCTTTCTGTCTGCATTTTTCTACCATTTGTTGTATATGAATTCTTCATAGGTTTGTCAGTCAGTTGAACTTCCATAAGATTGATTTGTCTGTTGCACGTAGCAGACGGACTTTGAATGACATAGATAAAGTTGAACTGACTGAGAGACAAACACTTCCTTGTTTGCCACAATTACTCTAGAAGATTTCTCTGTTAATCTATCCTTTGTTTATATGCTTTGTTTGTTAAAGATAACAGACTAACTTTAAATTTTGCTGACAAAGTTGAGCTGATTGATTGACAAACAGTTTCCTTAATATGATGAGACGAAGTAGTATACGTTTGTTCTTCGTCGTCTGTTGGAGGTGATAGATGAAGTTTGCTCAGTCTTGCACTTAACAGACAAAGTATGATTTTCTTCTTTTGTTGCTTGTTGTCTATTGAAGGTGCTAGATGAAGCTTACTTCAACTTGCTCAAATAGAAGAAGTATGGCATTCGTCTGGTGTAAGTGATAGACAAAGTATCTTTGTCTTTGATAGAATACTTTGCACGTTGCATTTGTCTATCGTAGGTTGTAGATGATCATGCCTTTGTCTATTGTAGCCTATTAATTAATGTTTATAATCTACAAACCATAAAGTAAGGAATGTATGCTTGTGTAATCATTCAAAGTTATGTATTTATGTTAATTAAAATTTATTAATTCATAAACATATATATGATCATTAAAGATTTAAGCATACAGGTTTCTTATTTTAATACAAGTTTTGTTATCATCAAATCATATACAATAATGCTGATAGTCTTCACAGGTATAAAGTAAGCCACCTTTGTTAACCTATCCACAATTATCCAATGCTATCATATCTTGTTGTAGTCCATTGCAATCCAATAATAAAATCCATAATAATGTTCTTCCATTTCCACTCAGGAATCTCAATGGGCTATAATAAACCACCCGGCCTCTTATGTTCAGCTTTGAACTTTTGACAAGTCAAGCACCTTGCCACATATTTGGCTGTATTGTTCTTAATACCATTCCGCCAATAATGTACTTTCAAATCATTATTCATCTTTGTGCTACTTGGGTGAATGGTATATGGTGAGTAATGTGCTTCCTCAAGTATCTTCTGCACTACTGCTGCTAACTTAGGAATCGCTAACCAATTCTTGTACCTCAAAATACCACTATTGCCCAATACAAAGTCCAGCATCTCACCATTTTGTGCTTCTGTCTTATCTTTTTGAACTCCTCATTTGCAGTCTCCTCTTGAGGTAGCTTGATCTCATCTATCAAGGTCGGATGTATAGTCAATTGGCACACCTGTGCAACTAGCCCTTACATACACACATGCAGATCTAAGCTTCTCGGTTCCTCAAATAACTCTTTCTTCTAAGTAAGCATACATGCCATGCTACTCCCTGATTTCCTGCTCTAAGCATTAACCACGGCATTGGCTTTCCTCAGATGATAATGAATATTCAAATCATAGTCCTTCAACAACTCTAACCATCTCCTCTATTTCATATTCAACTCCTTCTGTGCAAGGATATATTTCAAGCTTTTATGATTATTATAAATATCACACTTCTCACCATATAGATAATACCTCCATATCTTTAATGCAAAGACCACTACAGCTAACTCCAAATCATGAGATAGGTAGTTTTGTTCAGGTAGCCTTAACTGTCTAGATGCACATGCTATCACATATTCCCATTCTACATTAACACATAGCCAAGCCCATTCTTTGAATCATCATTATAGACCATAAATCCTCCTTGTCCTGATAGACTATCAACATTAGTGTTTCCACTAAATGCAACTTCAATTTCCTAAAGGCTTCCTCAGACCGATCAGTCTAATCAAATCTACTTCCCTTGTAGGTTAATCTAGTCATGGGTACTACAATCGTGGAAAACTCTTCCACGAACCTCTTGTAATATCCTACCAATCCAAAGAAACTCCTCACCTCTATCAAATTAGTCGGTCTTGGCTAGTTCACCACTACCTCTATTTTGTGAGGATCTATAGAGATACCATCTCCAAAAACCACATGACCTAGAAATGGCACATTGTTCATCTAGAAATCACACTTTTTAAGTTTAGCTTACAACTTTTCTTCTCTTAACTTCTATAATATCATTCTCAAATGGTGCTCATGTCCCTCTATTGGTCCCTAACTGGATGATAGCTCAAAAGGGGGGGGGGGGGGGTGGTGGTGGGTGTTGAATTGAGCTTTCAAAAATTTTGGCCAATAACTTGAAAAATGTGCTTAAAATAAAAGTAAATAAAGATCATAGCACATACACTCAATATTTTTATAGTGGTTTGGCCCTTCCTAGGTTCCTACTCCACTTCTTTGAGTTAGTCTCCTTTACTAAACTCAGGTTTCACTAAACACTTATTGGTTTTATAAGCTTATTAACAACTTATTGGTTTTCCAAGCTCACTAGAAACTTTTACACGTTGATTTCCAAGCTCACTAACTAACTTATACATGTTGGTTTCCAAGCTTACCAATTAACTTACTAGTTTTTCAAGTTAAGTAGAAACTTTTACAAATTGTTGGTTTCACAAAGCTTACCAACTAACTCACTATTTTTCCAAATGAAAATGTATAGATTAATGCCTATTACTCAGGCAGACTTGTACAAAAATTAAAACTCAATCAAATGAATAAAGGATGTAATGAGATTAGATTCATACTCCTTTTGAAGTTGATATAGATTTGGCTTTGAAGGCTTTGAATGCTTTGGCAGTATTGTAGTAGTTAGAGTTGAATGATGGAAGATCATGAATGCTTTTCTTGAATCAGATGATTTTTAGTGTGTTCTCAGATATTATTAAGTGTTGCCTTAATCATCTTTTTATAGGCTTTGAAAGATTTAGTCATTGCAACCTTTGGCACCATTTTCAAATTTGTTAGGTGAAGTTGGTAACGACTTTTGAATTCTGTCGGGCTTCAGAATTTTTGAGTCAAGTACCCAAAACTTTTGTCATTCGATCCATAGCTTAACAGAACTTCTAAAGTGGTTCTTCAGAATTTCTATGATAAGTGATTTCTTAGTAGTATTCTCTTCAAATTTTCTATACATTGATTTTTCTATCAATGGTCATATTCTGAGCTTCTGAAGAACTTCTGAGAGACTTCTAATATACCTATGAAGATTGGATTTTGCTTTTGTTATTTTTCTTTGACTTTTGCCTTCTTGAAGACACCTCTAAGATTGCTTCTGAGTTGCTTCTAGGTATTGTGTCAGTATTCTGAGTTATTTCTGACTTGCTGAAATTTCTTTTGGCATAGTTTTGTATGATTTGATATTGTTTCTGAGGTTTTTCTGAATGTTGAATAATTCTTCTGAAGTAACTTTAAGGGTCAAAATTTTTTCTAACATTCTTGACTTTGTCAGTTTACTTTTGTCATTTTTCTATCTTGTTTCTAAAGGTTTTCTGAGAAGATTCTGACTTCATAATTTACTACTAGATGCCTTGGTATTGGTTTTGCAGTTCTTCTAAAGAGCTTCTAAGTGCACATAGTTTCTCCGTTTAACTTCTGACATACTTTTGCAGTTTTGAGAAAGCTTCTATACTTCTTCTAATATGCAATAATGCTAATTCTAATTCTGAGGAGGTTCTGATTTGCCTCTGACGTGGTTCTAAGATACTTCTAATTACATTCGAGTTTCGCATTATGTTTCTGATGGGGTTCTAAAATACTTCTGATGAGGTTCTGATTTGATTCTTGAATTCTTCTTAGCTTTTTACTTTCATGAGAAGTTTCTGAACAGATTCTAATTTACTTAGTGATTTCTGAACAACTTTTATTTGAGCATTCCTTTAAAATATCTTCCTTTGAAGGGTAAATGTAATGATTTTTTGATTAACACCTTTTTTTACTTGAAGTTACTCTCCTTAATATGTTTTGATATTTAAACACTGCATCAGTTGGAATGTAATCTGTTAGTACCTTAATTCTTCACTCATTTGTTTGTTCATTATCAAAAGTAAGTTGTTTAATCTCATTCATCATCAAAATCAAGCTTAGTAAAGGGTTTAAACTTAACACCCTCCATACTCTTAAAGTAGGTTAGAATGTCATCAATAAACACAACTACAAATTGATTTAAATATGGCCTAAATACTCTATTCATCAAGTCCATAAAAACTATGGAAGCATTAATCAAGACAAATGGCATCACTAAGAACTTGTAATGCCCATATCTCATCATCTTGAAGGCAGTCTTAGACACATCTGCAACTTTAACTCTCATAATATGGTGCCCCGATTGTAAATCAATCTTGGAAAATGTCCTTGTGCCTTGCAATTGATCCATCAAGTCATCAATATGAGGCAATGGATACTTATTCTTGATGGTTACCTTATTAAGCTCCCTGTAATCAATGCATACTCTTAATGTACTCATTTGCCTAGATTAGAGGCAATCCATTATACACATTTGTAAGAGTTTTTTGTGAGCTTAGTAAAACCAATGTATGAGTTCTTGGTTAGCTCAGGAAACCAAGTGTGATTCCATAGGGTATAGTGGAACTCAAGGTTGAGGAAACCTTGGAGAGTAGAGTAGGTGCCAAGGGGGCCCAAACCCTTATAATCCTTGTGTCTTTATAACTGTGTGCTTGTGTGTTTCCATTACATTTTATTTTTTGCACTTGTACAATCAATTTATTTTTTCCACGCCATTTGGATTCCAGCTTTGCCATAAACCCTATGTTTTGGGGCCAACAATTGGTTTTAGAGCAGGGCACTGATATTGAGATTCACTTTTTTATCTCTACCTTAGTGTGATCTTATATGGCAAACAATTTTGGTGGAATCAAGAAGGGTCAATTGACCATTATACCTCCATATTTTTATGGGGAGCATTATAGCTATTAGAAAATAAGGATGAAGAACTTTTTAATTACCCATAGATATAATTTATGGAAGATAGTAGGAGTGGTGCTCTCCACTTCAGATGAGAGTAAATGGACTAATCAGGACATTAGAGCTGTTCAGTTACATGACAAAGCCAAAAATGCTCTATATTGTGCCCTCGCTCTATCTAAATGTTAGAAGATATCCTCATGTGAAACTGCTAGGGAGATTTGGAATCATTTTTAAGTAGTCTATGAGGGTACAAGCTAGGTTAGAGAAGCTAGGATTAGTTTACTTTCCAAGAATATGAAAGATTTTACATGTTTAGGAATGAGTCTATTTCATATATTTTTTCTAGATTTATAAGACTCACTAATAGCCTAAAAAATTTAGACCATGAGATTTCTTGTTCACAGCAAGTTAAAAAGATTTTAAGGTTTGAATGCCCAAAGTTAGAGCTACTGAGGAGGCCAAAGATTTGAATAGGCTCTCAATTGAAGAACCCATGGGATCCTTGATGACCCATGAAGTATGGAAAAATGAGAAAGAAGAAAAGAAGATGAAGATAGTGTATAGCCATGGAAGTGCAGATTCTTCATGTAGTGGTGGGAGGATGATTATGTAGAATTTGTAAAAATCCTGTATAAGAAGATTACTAATCTATTGAAAAAGAAGAAAAAAAGAAGATTGAAAATTTAGTAGAACAATGTACGTGTGAAGAAGAAGAAAAAGAAAATGTAGGAGAAGAGAAAGTTCATTTATGTATAACTGTCTTCCAATTTTATCCATAATAGGAGAAGAAGTAGCTCCTCAACTTTGGTAAACAGAAACATAAATCTGTTTGAGGCAGCTAGGTAGGTGAAGGTGTTGTATTTCATTCCCCATTCTATGCATTACATTTCATATCATTATTATCCTTCATCACTATCTCTTATAAGAGAACCATATAGTATATGGGTGTGCAAGGTAAGCCTTAATGTTAATTGTCTATTGCTTGGACCAAAGTGAAGTTAACCTTAATATCATTGCAATCCCAAGGCATAAGTTAAGCCTATTTAGGAAACTTCACAGTGTAAGGTCAAGAATAGGAATTCCTATCCTAGTTAAACTTCCTGTAATCTTCATTATGAGTTGATTGAATAGTGAACAACTAGATGAACTTTGGTTTGAATGTGAGAAATAAAGTTGTTAGATTATGCATGATAGGGGGAGCTTGAATAATGAAGTTTAGGATCATGCATTGTTGGGGGAGAATAGTTCAGTCCCTTATAACAGAAATTGTTGAAAATCCCTCCTCCCTTAGACCATTTTGATTATGACAAAAAGTGGAGAATTTTGAGACTTGCTGCATTTTAGGGAAAATGATTTAAATGGGGAGAAGAAGTAGAAACTGAACTTTTGAAATTTTTTTAATGTGGACCAATCTTAGCATAGTGGGCTATAACAAATTAAACTTTCATATGATTATTGTACAAGTTACTTAGGGGGATTTTACATTTGTAGATTAGCTCTGTTTTATTGGTGCAAGTCTTGAAGTTTTGTCATCATCAAAAAGTGGGAGATTGTTGACCCTAAGGGTTTGATTTAATGATTAACAAAACTTATTTATGACTTGATTTAAGCTAATGATATTTTGCCAAGTTTTTGTAAAATAGAGGAAGAAAAAGGGAAGAAAAAGACATTATTCACGACTGCCACAGTAAATTGCTATACTGATTTGGTATAGTAACTTTCGGACATAGATACAGCTACTACGAATAGAAAGTTCAGACACAACTATTAACTTTGGACATGGGCTTCGTACCGAGCGCTATAGTAACTTTGCTATAGTAAACTGCTACAATAAGTCCAGAATTTTACTTCGGAAATGGCAAAGCATTTTTAGACATGGCCGTCTTCGTGAGTGCTATAATGATATGCTGTAGTAATTGCTACAATGGCTGCAATAGTAATTTTTGGACATAGCTACATATTAAGTCTAAAAATCAACTTCATGTCCGAAAACTTAACTTCAGACACAGACTTCACGAGCGCTACAATAACTACTTAGTAAAACATCATCATTTTCAAATGTTTGGAAATTTAATGCTCTACAAAAGCTACATTTCACAATGGTCTTTTAGTAGTTACTGTAGTGCTTGTGAAGTCTGTGTCTGAAGTTAAGTTTTTAGACATAAAGTTGATTTTTAGACTTAACTTTTGCTATGTCCAAAAATCACTATAGCAGTTACTACAATAGATCATTATAGCTCTCGCGAAGATGACCATGTGCGAAGTAAAATTCTAGACTTACTGTAGCAGTTTACTATAGCAAAGTTACTGTAGTGTTTAGTCAGAAGTCCATGTCTAAATTTAATAGCTAAGTCTAAACTTTTTGACCATAGTAACTGTAGCAATTTACTATAACAGTCGCGTACAACATCTTTTTCTTCATCTATTTTACAAGAACTTAGCAAAAAATCATTAGCTTAATTCAAGTCATAAACAAGTATTGTTAATCATTAAAACTAAACCCTTCAGGTCAACAGTATCCCTAGCAGTTCATCTACACAGGAAAATGTTGCAATACAGGTATATCTTCCAGTGACCTATATTCTGGATGAATATCCACTGCAGACACTAGATATGCCTCACAACCTTTTCGCACTAAAGTATTGGCTCCCAATACCAATATAAGTTTAGGCACCTCACCTTTAGGTAAACTCCTAAAGATGATCTCAACTTCATCTGGAGTCTTCAAATTCACCTACTTGCTCTTACAATTTACCTTGCCTCATGCTTTGATAACCAATCCATACCCAAAATAAAATCCAATCCTTCCATATCTATCTCAATTAAATCAACATAGAACTACCTACTCTCAATCGCTATAGGGATACCATTACACAACTTAGAAGTCATACAAATTGTCCTTAAAGGATTTGACACTTTCAAAATATCATGAGTAGGATGCTTAGGCAGATGAGCTCTATCCACAAATATTACAATTACAAATGATTGGATGCACCAAGATCAAACAAAACATGTGCCATATAATCACAAACAAAAAGATTACTTGTCACCACACTATTAACTGCCTGAGCCTCCTGAACATTGGCCGCTTGAATCATTGCTGCTACCTGAGGCCTCTATCCCTCATACTTGCACCCTAGTGCTTGATATGGCCTCTATTCCTCATACTAACATCCTCTACCTCTGCCTCTCATCTGCGCTCCCCCAGGCATATGCTGTTGTGGTATCCGAGGTTCTGCACCTCCACCACCACCCTGCGATAAAGGGCAATTAGGCCTAATATGACCTGGCTCTCCATGTGAGTGACATATAATTGGCCATCTAGGCCCTTGCCCCGGTGTCTATGCTAGCATCTAATCGGACTATCTAGCCTATCCATTCTCCTTGTCTCCCTCGACCTAATGGACATTCTACAAACAGATGCCCGGTTGTTTGTAGTTGAAGCACACTTTTCCCTAGGGTGCATTGTTTCCTTGATTAGTTCTGGGCTTCTATCTGTGTCCCTGACCACTGTCCCTAGCTCCACATTTTCTACCTCGTATCCTGTTGTGCTCCTCGTCTTCTCGTTCTACCACTTGGGTTCATTCCAAGATGTCTTCATATCTTGTTAACCTGAAAGGAGCCACAACCAGCTTGATAGATAGTCTCAAGCCTTCTTGAAAATTTCTTGTTGTCTCCATAGAGTCCATTTGTGCCCATGGCACAAACCTAGTCAAGGAGCAAAACTGCTCATCATATTCTTCAACTGTCTTCTTCTATTAATATACGGACATAGACATGGTAGCCCTCTTAGCCCTCTCGCTAGCTGGCACATAGCGATGGAAGAACCTCTCCCAAAAATCTGCCCATGTCATGCCTTCACCATTGTCTGACAGGGTATGTTTATTAGTATTCCACCATCGTTCAACATCACCCTCCAGCTTATATACTGTGTAGGGTACCTTGTGTCCCTAAAGACACTTGATATAAGTGAAAACCTTATCCATCCCTAAAATCCATTTTTCAACCACCTGATAATCCTTCTCCCCCTTAAATGTGGGAGGCTTCATGTTATGAAAGACTTTCATATTCACTCCAGTTCAAGCTGTAGTTGTGATGTTTGGCCCAAGTCTACCACATATCCCCTTAGGCTATTTTGTCTCCTCACCTACTCTACCTTAGTTGGCCTAACTTATGGTCTAGACTCCTCTGTCGGCCTCCTCTATGCCTGTAAAAGCTCCTATAATGTCTATGCCATGTGCAACATCATATTCATCATGGCACCTAGCTCTAGCATCACCACTTGCAATAGTGGAGCAGTCCCACCACTAGAACTTGGCACCTCTGGCCTATTAGCATCTATAGCAGTTGGCCCTCTTTCAACTTCTGATAGTTCCACATCAACTCAATCTTCCCCCCATTCAGTCGGCACCTCATGGTATTCCTGATCCTAGGCCATTCTTGAAATATTCTTTTGCTCTGTCCATTCCTCCCTCAAGGGAGCGTGTTCTTGAGCCTTCCTAAACACAATTCCTATGATCCTTGTCTTGTTAGTTCTCCTCTCTAGTTTTTCCTATATCGTAGGGGCCTTTCCCTTGTTAATTCATTTTCTTGGTGCCATAACTGCACTAATTTAATGACACTCAATCATTTAAAGTCAAAAAATTAATACATATGCAATACATGCATTTCACCCTTTAATTAAGCAACTCTAATGTCATTCCCTAGACTAGCACTCCCCTGCTATCTATAAATTCACTGACTTCTACTCATCATGTCTATTCCAAACTTTAGGTCTATTAACTAGTTTCATGACATACTGAGATTGTTGCTCTGATGCCACTTTTGTAGCACCCCCATTTTAGGGCACCACATACTCATATTCTAGAGGAGGATTCTACCATAAATTTGGCAGAGTTTCCCCTAAAATATAAGGGTTCTACACTTGTACAATCATTCACACATACAAACATAGTCCCCAAAATCATAAATCCAATCTCAATGCATGATAAATAGCTAACTTAAACTCATAACATCTCCATCCACAACATATATGAATAGTCATGGCTCACAAGCCATGACACACATTTGAAATCTATAATAAACATATACATCACTCCCACCATATCTATTTATTGAATCAAATTCACAAATAAGTAATAACAAAATAAAATTCCTAAGATTCATCACATCTTCTCATCTAAGCATGCACCTAATTCCCTTCATAAGCGTCAACCCTTGGTTGGGCTTCTCTACCCGTCTTGGCATCTAAAACCGCAAAGGAAAACAGGGTGAGTCTGGGCAAACTTAGCAAATAGGAAATACAAAGTAAAATTGTAATAATCGAATAAAGGCGATGCTCAGCTCAAAACCATGTAAATGCAATACATACCACATATGAAAACACACCCCCATATCAACACCAGTAAAGCACATCATAATATAAGCCACTAAGGCATATCACATAACCACTATGGCATATAATATAGCAACTATGGCATATAAGCATATAACATAGCCACTAAGGCATATGACATAGCCACTAAGGAATATCATAGCACCTCCAGGGCATAATACAATACAAAGCCACTAATGCATATCATAGAGCCACTAAGGCATAATATAGAGCTAGTAAGAGATATTTTATAATATAATCATATGCAATGCCAATATCCATGACTCATAACCAAAGCTCATGCAATGCCACTTCAAAAACATCTTAGTTATAACATGTGGCCAAATCCAATTTTTAAGACAAACACATAAAATTTAATGTAACACCCTAATTTTAGGGTGCTACCAAATTACAATATAAAGAAGAGCCTCATGCAGAGTCTCCTCTAAATTTTGGATTTCATATCTATACAATCATTTTCACATAACCTCATACATCCATTAACATAGTTATACATAATGATACACACCCACACATTACCCAAAATCACAAGTCACATTGTGATAAAAATTGATAAAACTAATATAAAATTAGGCATACCATGCCATCTCACTATTCCTTTGTGATAGATCCATGCATACCGTAATGTTGTTTTTTTTTTGCTAGTATAAATAGGCCACTTTAATTTGTCTATTCATCTTTTTTTCAATAGTATCGTATCCTACTGTTGCTTATGGTAAGTTTATAATGAAATTCATAGTAATATTCCTCTACTACCAGTCAGGAATGTCAATGTATTATAATAAGTCACCTGGCCTATGGTGTTCAACTTTCACCCTTTAACATATTCAACACTTAGCCACATGCTTGGCGATATCCCTCTTTATGGAATTTTTGGGTCTGGTGGAGCATTTAAGCTTGCTCCCCCTTCGGTGCTTCAGCGGTTCATGCTAATCCATGAACATGCAACCTTTTTACAACACTTTTTAGCAGCCTTCTTGCAATAATCTATGCAACAAAATTCTAATTCACATGTCCTTAATCACCTTGCTCAAATTTTCAATAAATTCTTATGCATAATTTACACAAAATAATTATTTAAGAAAATTCCCTTACCTCAAAATTCTAGGGTGTCACACTTAAATCACAATGCAATGAAACAAATACTGTTCAAAACATGGTGCCAAATCATAGAGCAATCATATATGTACATGGAAAGAAACCTATTTACCTCAATGAAGAACAATTACATAACCTCCAACTCAACAAATTATCTTCCAAATCAATGCTTATCGGATCTTACATACATAACACATTCCACAATTGAATTTACATACATCCAAATGGGGAAATCAAATTCAACTTCATAAACTAAGGGAAACCCACCCAATTAACTCATTGGGGTATATGCTTCTCTCATAATTCAAGTACGCATTCCAACATTTGTTCTACTTGGAAATCATCACCCATCTCAATTTGAGATCCCATATGATCCAAATTTGGGAGTTTTCACTTAAATCACAATTTCAATGCTTTCTTCACTAGAAAACCCTATTGATGGTCAAATTATAATTCTTCGCAAGTGCATGTAGTGTAATTATGATTGAAAACTCATGAAAATCAAAAGAACTTTAATGAACTAAGTAGAATAGTTTAGCATATGGCGTCAACCTCAACCATCTACTTATTCATTCAAAAGAGCATAGTACACAGTTTAGCATATGGTGTTTATCTTAACCACGCACTCAAAAATAATCAAGCAATTATATAGATCAAATGATTGCATTTAACATAATAAAGAAAATAAGATGATACTGAATTGATAAACTAACAATCTTTATTAACAACGAACATCAAGGAGGACTAAATCATTACCCTAGAAAATGAAATTTAGTTCATGATAAAAATAAAAATAATAGTTTTCAAATTATGCATAATGTAGAACTTGGAATCCTGCTCTCACTCCTTTGTTTCTCACGTAAACACTCTATGGTGAACTCTTCTCTATGTGTCCTGGATGCATATTTAAATAACCCAAGCAGTAGGCTTTTAGTAGAAATTCTCCATGAACTACAATACCTCTACGCATAGAAATCCTCTTCCAATAATAACTTAGTATTTCCCATGAAAATATAGCTTCCAAGCATTATAGTGCATAAAAATTTGAGTTCTAAAAATAATTGAGTTGTTGCACATCGTGGGTTCTAAAAATTGCAACACATTTTGCCCCTTAAAATCAGCTTCCAATAATAACTGCACATTTCGCATGTCTCAGACTCTAAAATTTTTAGTATCTAATGCATGAAAATTAGCTTTTAAAAATAACTCAATTAGTGCACTTCAAAATAATTTATAATTCTGTAACTTCTAAGACCAACAGGTGCTGCAAATACTAACTTCTATCTGCAATTTTGTCCCTTTAAAACACCATGAAATCTTAAAACTTTCTTCTGAAAATTGCTGCTAAAATCTCCTTCTAAAGCTTCTTGTTAAGTTGCTTCAAAAATTCTGAATCTTCTTGTTAAGCTACTTAAGAAATTCTGAAGATTGAGCTTTTGAACCCCTTCAAAATCTTTGAGCACTTCTGAAGTTATTCAAAAATTCTATCATTAATACTTCACTACTTCAGAAGTTCTAAAGAAGCTTCAGAATTTCTAAAGATTAAGATTTTGAACCCCTTTAGAATCTTTGAGCACTTCTGATGTTATTCATAAATTCTGACATTAATACCTCACTACTTTAAAAGTTCTGAAGGTCTAGAGTAGTTTTAGTATTTTAATAATAACATTTCTGTATGAACTAAGAATTAGAATTATGTGATTCTTAGCCCATTGGATAGATAATTTCAAGGGATATATCTTTCATATTGATTACTTTTTCAAAATCATCCTCTATCATTAGTCATATGAGCTCAAAGGGACACCTTTTGATCACGTCTGGAATTAATGTATCACAAGTTCTTAAGGGCTTGCATTATTTTAGATATAACTTTCTCATATTAACTTAGAGTCATGTGATTCTTGATGCATTGAAAAGATATCTTTGACATATACAACTTTTATGTTGAAACTTACTTCAAAACCATCCACAGAATATGCTAATATTGGACCACAAGTGATATTAGTTTCTGTACATCCAAAATTTTTATCAATGGGATTGAAGTATGAGATAGTTGAAATGTTTTGACCATACTTCTATGTTAAATACTTGAGCTAAATTCATCTCCATATATACCCAAAATGGGCTCAAAGTGACACCAAGTTTCATCACCTCAAATGCCGCAACACTCAACTCTCTGACTGCCTAATAGTATAAGTCCATTTCAAGTGTTGCGGCATCCAAATCAGATGTTGCGACATTCACTTTTTGCCCTCCAATATTGCATTCAAATTTTAAGTGCCGTGACATTCAACTTCTTGAGCTTGTAATCTTTATTTTTCACCCACTTGTTCATTATCCAAACTCCATTCTTTTGCTCCTTTCTCCACCTTGATGTCTTCCAGATTTTCTTTCCTTTCTTGCACTTAATTATCTGCAAATAGACATAATAAATCAATATAGAATTCACTTATCAAGTAATAACCAAATTAAGTGTAGATTTACTAGAATGTGCTTATAAACTGCTAAATTTACATTAAAAGAGGATCCAAAACATATATGAATTTAAGAATTAAAACATGGTATATTATGAGTTCATCAAATACCCCCAAGCTTAACTTTTGATCATCCTCGAGCAAATTAGCAATCTGAACTCATGAATCATTTAGGAAAATTTCTCTCAAACAATCCATAACATGTCGAATGGATTACATATGTGCACATTACTTAAAAATTATTTAAGGTACTTGCCAAGTAATCTCATGAAACACATGCTTCATCAATTCTTCCATGAAGTGAATGTGTATGTATATGCAATGTCAATCTCATGTTGCATTTAAGCTTTTCAGTCAATAATGTTCAAACTAGTTATTTCTAATGATCTTCACAAAACACCCCATAAGTTTTCTTTTCATAATCCTTCTCTACTAATGTAGATAACTCTGTTCACTTGGATCAATAGGTCTCTATTAAGCTTGTAATGGGGCCTTGGGTTTGGCTAATAAAGAAAAGAAGTAAGGATTCACAAAGTAAGAGATCATAACTGAATTGTACATGAATGTTCACTTGCTTAACTTTTAGTTTGGGGTTCTATCCGTTTTATGGGCTATATTACTATCACACCCTCCCCCCCCCTAAACTTATTTTTCTTTTACATTCATCAGGATGTGATCCCCCCAACTATGAGCTATATTACTACCACATCTCCAAACTTGTTTTCTGTTAAGTTCATAGAGATGTGATCCCCCCAAATTGTAGGATAAATCCTCATTTATTCTTTTCCTTTTATCCCCTCTTTCATTTTGGCATTCTTCTTTTTAATTACCCTCAAAATTATCTTCTTATATACTCATATACCTCTCTGCAACCATGTATAAATATGTCTCTTAAAAGGTCTATCATGATTTTTTTTCAAGCTGTAAGCTTCGAATATTGTGGCTAAAGAAAGAAATGTCAAATGTTGGTCTTTCACATGTTTTGCATATGCCATTCTTTCATTAAGGCTCAATGGGGACACTAGTAATAGTGAATATACTAGGTTAGCTTGAAAGGCTCAAACTAATCAAAGAATGCCTAAATCACTTCTAAGTAGACATGTTATCTTGGATTTCGCTTTGAGGCATAATCAAACAAGTTCTAGCAAGCTCATGTCAACCAAAATATGCCACTAAATTTATAACATCATCAACTGAATCACCTACACTTTCCATGATGATAACATAAAGTGCTCAAAGAAATTTCATCATCCATGAAAAAGAAGGACTTATCACAAGAATCATTGAATCATAAGGTAGCATCTATCCTTCCTTCTAAATCACGTGCAATGGTAATCATAAACATAACACCCATTTGCTATTAGAAATTGGGTAGATAATACCAATATCCAATAATTTGATCACTTCAACTATGATAACTTCCTACATGTGTGGGTTAAGTCTCCTCTGAATCTCCCTGGAAGGCTTTGCATCATCTTCCAACAGGATCTTATGCATACACATAGTGAAGCTAATTCCTTTGATGTTTGCTTATTATAACTAGAAAAGTATCATTCTCACCAAGAAATACATACTGTAAGTTCTTTGGTAGTTGCTTCAATTTTAATTAGGGTAGTGTGACAATTGATGATTCCAATTTTGAGTTTACATGTATTAACCCTTCTTTGGAAACTTCCTCCTCTAGACTTGCTTTGCACTATCCAATTCTTCTTTCAATTCTATTATTTCTTCATCTTCCTCAAATTCATCATTAGTGAGCACCAATTCTAGTTTGTCATCTATTTCTTGTTGCACAAAAATAGATAGTACATGTGAGTCCAAATCATCAATCTAAAAACAACCACCAGCATTTGAAGGTAATCATAGAGAATTATAAACAGAAAACTCCACAGCCTCATCCAAAATAGTCATTTCAGCTTCCCATTCTGCACATCAATTATGGACCTAACTATTTCCATTAATGGGAACCTAAAAGAATGTACACCTCTCTCTCTAAAATCACTTGTCTCTCTATGTCAAGTATAACAAAATCTACAAGAATAATAAGTTTGTTAATCTGCACTTCACAATTTGCAAGCTGTAGAGACATTGTAGTAGGTTTCAAATCTCTCAAACAAGCTACAAGTAAACAAAATAAGGCATCAGATTGATCCTTACTTGTAAATCCAACATAGCCTTTACCTTGTTCGTTCGTCCAACAATGATTGTGATATTTGAACTACCTAGATCTTTTAGTTTTGGTGAAAGAGTTGTCTGCAAAACTGCATAGACTGCTTCTGAACCTATCACTTTTCATGAGGCTCTTATGCTTTCTTGAGGTTAGTTCCTTCAAAAACTTAGCATAAGCAAGCCTTTTTTTAGCATAAGCAAGCCTTTTTTAATCATGTCAAGCAAAGGTAAATTAATATTGACTTTGGAGAGGATATCGTAAATATCAGAAAATAACTTGTCCAACTTGCTCTGCTTCAATCTTCCTGGAAAAGGCACTAGTGGATCATAAGGTGGTGGTGGCTTATAGTTGACTGGAGGGTCAACTATTGGAAACACATCTTTTTTTGAATGCACTTCCTCCTCTATCATTTTCTTCCCTTTGTCTATTCCTTTAGAAGCATTATATTTAGCAATTTCATCACCAACTTTATTATTAATTACCTTTCTACTTCTCAATGTCCTGATTGCTTTTGCTTACTTTGACTGGCTAGACAACTTCCTAGGCGTGTGGCTTTGCATAGCTTCCACAATCTGTCCCAACTGCATCTCCATCTTCTTCACAAATGCCTCCATGTTCTGAAGTCTTGTTTCATTGTTCTGGAACTGAATCTAAATTGCTTAAACGAAACTCTACATAGTTTCTTCAAGAGTAGGCTTCTGGTAACACCCTGCACCCCCACCCTATGTGTTTTGACTATCCATGCTGTGGCCGATATGGAATACTACTACTTTCCTTGTCCTTAAGTGAGGTTTTCCTAAAACCTCACCATTTCTCTATTTCTAAGGGAAATTTTGCCAAAATTTTGACAGGGTTTGCCCTATATTATATGCATATAAACCTGTACATGCATTTATGAATCATAAAAATTTACATTTAACAATAATAAAACATTAATATAATCCCAAAACTTCATATACATCCCAATAATTACCCACATCTTAGAACCTACTTAGCCCCATGATGGAAATATCTATTTTGAATTAATTTATAATTATTTACATCTATTTACAATTACATAATGACATGACAATCATTTTACAACATTATACATAATCAGAATACCTCTTAGTTTAAATTAATACAATTTTGAATGAATATCGATACATAACATAAAATTTCCAACCTGCAATTTTCATAAAATATAATATGGTCAATGTTTTCAAGTTCCCTTGCTTGCCCTGTCAACTAAAAAAATATAAGAAACAGGTGAGAGTCCGAGCAACTCAGTAAGTAGGCATGACAAAAAATAATAAATAAAATAGCAAGATGTTCATAATCACATGATCTACTAAATTATAAGCCATGGAGGCAATTCATATTACAATGGTGTCATTCTAGCACAATATATAATCCATATCCTAATCAATATCTTAATCATACCTTTCAGGCACTTCACTTCTAAGCCACTCTGGCACATCATAACTATACCATCTAGGCATCATACATCCAATTA
Source organism: Pouteria campechiana (assembly GCA_036873735.1). Classification (NCBI taxonomy): domain Eukaryota; kingdom Viridiplantae; phylum Streptophyta; class Magnoliopsida; order Ericales; family Sapotaceae; genus Pouteria; species Pouteria campechiana. The sequence continues at coordinate 18,625 of JAYJMB010081107.1, forward strand.
TGCCATTACTCTACACTCCTCTTATCTGTATTATAGTATTTGTGTCATCCAGGCATCACCTATTAATTTATGCCTTACAGACATCCACATACCCTATCATCTTTTTGTACTAGGGAATACTTATCATTCCACTAATACAACCTTTATTCAATCCTTACATAAAGAATCTTAGGACATTCTCCATCCCAATACACTTATATAATAATGACAAGCTGTTAAGAAATAATTATTCTCGATACTCTACGAATCATTTATATATTTCATTCATTTATCATTAAACAAAGATTTAGGGAATTTCTAAAATCCCCATCTCTCTCTCTCTCTATATATATAAATATATATATATGGGGCCAAATCTTATGAGACTGGTCTCATAGCAATAGTTGTGAGACTGGTCTCAAAAACCTATTTTTTTATTTTTTTGGTTTTTTATAAACTTTTAAATCAACATGTAATCCACTTATAATTTTTTTTACCATTTTTATAAATATTTATTTTTGATTATTGAAGTTCAGGGATATTTTCAAAATTTTAAAATTGTGAATAGTATCCTTAATTTGAAAAATCAAAATTAAATATTTATAAAACTCTAAAAATCATAAAACTTATTTTATAAGTTGATTACATGTTTATTTCAAAGATTATAAAAAAATAAAAAAACAAAAAATAGGTTTTTGAGACCGGTGTCACAATTGTTGCTGTGAGATCGGTATCATAAGATTCGAGCCCTATATATATCATGTATGCTCGTAAACACATGAATACAATTAAGGGAATAATTGCCATTCCCTTCTAGTAATTTATATTCAAATTAGAGCCTACCTACTTATTGTCGAATCACCATACATTCCTCAAGCTTCATGCCTTTTCATCCTTCTCAAACTATATTGTACAGGCAACAATCTTATTCAATTACAAAAACAACTTGGCTAAATCATATCAATCCAATAGATTACTCTTTTTTTTACACATCATTAATCACACAAGGTTATCCAACCTTCATTCATTATTAATTATTTCCCTAGGCACATAAGTCATATACTCCATACATTGTATTAATAAACCCTGATAATCAATCTCAAGCTGCTTTATGCCTAGTTACTCATTATGACACCCTAGGATTTTGAGGTAAGGCATGATTTTGATCTATTAATTAGTTTTGGAAAATAGGATATATATAGTTGCCCTATGTAACACATGAAAGTGTTAATTTTGGGTACTTACGTGTTTGACCACATTTGTACCCAATTTTGGTACATAATATGAATGATTTATAAAATGTGTCCAATAGAAAAGTTGTATCTTTTTAAATTTAGCTTATAGTGAATTAAAAATCACATGAATGGGATATCGTATGAAAAAGTTATAGATAAAATACTATGACTGTCTCTAGAGTTTTAAATTGGGTTATAACAAAAGGCATCACTTTGTAGAAAATTTTCTCATATTTGTAGATTGAATTAGAAAAATTAATAAACATAAAAGTTATAGATCTTAAAATTATCTTTCAAATATTAAGAATCATGCAATTATGACATCTTATGAGGGAGATATGGCCGATTTACATAAACTACTCTAGGTTGGTAGCAAGTTAGTGCCGTGGCACTGAAATCTTGTGCCGCAACACTGATCTAGAAATGAGAAATGGGTAGCAAGTTTAGTGTCATGGCACTGGATGTTTGTGGTGCGTTAGAGAACTGAAAAAACACAATTTTTAGGGGGTTTAACCCCCCCCCCCTCTTTTCTTCCTCTCATTTTCACATTCTTTTTCCCACGCCCCAAGCTTCAAAACCCATCATTCTAGACTCAATTTTTAGGTGATTTGAACTAGAAATCTTATAGATCTCTATGTGAGATGATGGGTTTATGGATTAAAACCCCATTTTCTTGCTGTTTGGGCATGTCTTCTTGGTTGAAAATCTTAGTGGACGTGACTCATAGTGGATTTGTGGAGAGTTGGGACTGAAAATGAAGACAAGATGAATGCCATGCCTAAAAACCCATGTAGATCCTTTTTCCCCACCCAATATCATGGTTTTTCCATGTTAGGGTTTATACCCCAAGTTCATGAATAGTGATTTTGGGAGTTTTTGCATGATGTTTGGGTTGAATTCATGAGAAAAATAAGTAAATCATGATTTGTGATGTATTTGCAATGATTTAGACTTAGAAAAAATTATAATTTTGCATAACCCCTGTTGTAAATAGTAACCCTTAGAATGAAATTGAAATAAATTCATGTAAATTGATATGGAAAACTGTTAATGGATTGATTTTAGTCTATTTGGCATGATTTGGACTTGATAAAATGGGATTTTTCATTTTCTATGGCAGTGAATAGTAATTTATGAATACTAAATATGGGAATTTTGTGTAAAACTTGATTATGTATAGTTTAATTGAGTTAGAAGTGTGATTAGCATGTATTTAAGGTAAATTCAAGGTTAACGATGCTATGGGTTTATTATGTATAGTTGGGAATGAAAATCCCCTAACCCATATTGTTAAAGAATTCGTAAACAAATGATGCTTATAGGGTATTTGATGAAATTGGTTAATGAGAAACCATATATAATTGAGTAATTTGATTGTAGTTTGTGATCTACTATGAGCAAGATGATATCCCAGTGTAATAAAGTGCATGATTATGGATAATTGTAAAGAGTATTAAGTCCAATAGCCTTATGGGCAATGTTGGAATATATTTAGGCACTTGAGATATATGTAAACTTATAAATGGATTGGGTTATGGTACTTGTCATGGTATTTCATTTTGTTGATAAGAAATTATCGTGCAGATTAAATCATGATACAAATGATATATGAGATTCATATGTTATGTATGGGACCAATTGAGCAAGGTTTTGGGAAGCTAAACTTGAGAACATTAGGAGTTGTGAAATGATCTCCATTAAAGTAAGTAGGCTTCCCTCTTTATTTGAATGTATGTATGAATGGGGATAGTAGTTATCGCATTGAATGTATCCAGGCATGGATGTTCTGGATGAGGGATAGTGGATATCCTAGATTTGTTTAAAGTTGATGTTTATCTGCTTTATGATTATAAGATTGTAAGGGGATAGTGAGTATCCCTTGATTATATTGAATAGAATTCATGATTATCATGGCATGATGTTTCTGAGTAAATGTAATGGGATAAGAACTATCCCATGATAGTAGTATTGTGTAATGTATTATACATGTGATGAGTGGATTTCATTCACTCATAAGATACGTTTTTATACTTAGATATTTGTTGTTCTTATGCAATTGTGTT
>JAYJMB010081118.1:0-10212 GCA_036873735.1 Pouteria campechiana
ATCGACCCGGCAAAATTAGCAAAACTTTACAATAACAAAAATTTACATTTGTAAAATTTTCCAGGGCCTTACAATAATTTAATAAATTAGCGCATGAATAATCAATATTGTTAAGTACACCATAAAGTAAAGGATGTGTGCATGCATAATTAAGCATTCATGATTATGTATTTATATCAATTAACATTTATCAATTCATAATTATTCTTATGATTTTTAGAGATTTAAGCACACTTATGTCTTTTCTTAATATAAGTTTTGTTATCATCAAAATCATATGTAGTAATACTGAAAATTTCCCCCTTTTTTATGATGACAAAACTTTAAGGACTTGTTATTAAAAATTAAAAATTTCTTTCAATCACCCCCTAAGCATTTGACCTATATAATCCTATGGGGTTCGAACCTTTTATTCATTTTTTTTTCATTCTCCTAATTTTAACTATCACTCTTATAAGTCTCTCACCTTTCTCTCTCCTTTTTTATCAGAATCAAAAAGTTTTAGTTTAGAATATATAATCACATTTCTCTCCCCCTTAATTATAGTTTTCTTTCTATTTGTATAATATTTCTTTAATTTCTTCTCCCCCTATTTTGTTGAGCCCTAGAATATTGTGCTCTTACTTCTGTTGTCTAGAGCCTGTACATATTATTACATAATTTCTCTCCCATGAAATGACTTAATGTAATGACCAAATTGATTATGATTGCAATAAGTAATCATCTTTTTAAGCATTTGAATAAGTTTTCATTACTGCAAGAGGCATATTATGTGAAGGGCCATAATCAAACATTGAGGAATTAAGCATGTATTAATCATTAAAATCATACCTATATGCCGAATTGTTATTCAAAAGTGATTTTATGTGGTGACAATGCATGATCCTGGTTTGGTTCTTGTTGAGTATTTAATTATATGATTACTTTAGCCTTTATTACTTTTAATTTTCATGTAGCTGGTGCATTCCTTCTATTGTCATTAATAAGAAGGATAGTAATTTTAATGATAGAGTTAATAGGTTCATTGGAAAGTGGAGAGACACTTCATATTTTTTGACATATATTGAGAGGTTAGAAGTATGACGACGATTCAACATTCTTTATGGTGTCATCAAGTTCTTATGCAAATTCTAGTGTTGTAGATAAAATTCAAGTTCTTCAAGATTAAACTAAGCAGTTAAAGGAGAAATTAAGTTTTATCAGGGGTAATACTTATCGTTTTGCATGTCTCCTGACTAGAAATTCCACGGCTTATATGGAAGCTATAGAACGTATTAAGTACTTGGGGATAGAGTTGGCTCAAGATTATAAATGGATTGATGAGTTGGAGATTGTTGTTAATGTTTTGTCTGAGTGAACATTTTTATTTTCTCTTGAAGATTTGTACTTTTAGATTTAATATTGTGACTAATTTGAATTTTGAATTAATTTGATTTAGTTCTTTAACGGTTATCAATCTCATTATCCTTTATGCTTGTGATGTTGAATTAAGTTTTTTGTTTCATCAGTGCATTCTAATGCTAATTCAAACAATATAGTTGTTTAAACAAAATGTTTTATTGATCAAAATCATAATTCATTTAAAGAACTCTAGGTCAGATAATTTAGTGATAATCATTATGGTGAAAATGTATGATCCTATCAAATTCTGTTAGGGTTTCTATGATGATCTATTCTTTACTTATGTTGTTAGTGTGTCTTTCTTAGTGTTTTTACCAAGAGGGTGATTACTGATATTTAAGCTATAGAGTTAATGCATCACTTAGGAGCTGACATATTCTCTGCTTTCTCTATATAAGATGATATTTTTTTGAGCAGATAATGTACGGAGTTGAGAGATAGAGAGATAGTGCAAGATGGGATTGAGGGGGATAATCAGATTTTCTTTTCGGAAAAAGAAGTTAAGCAATTGAGGAAGGAATTGAGGTATGCCAAGAAGGCAAATACTTCTTCTGATCTTCTTTTGGCTAACAGGTGTATAGCTTATGATGAAATCATGAGTCGAGTTGTGGCTCTAGAGAAGGAGCTATCTAAGGCTTAGAATAAAATTGAACAATTGTTGGTTGTCATAGATGTTTTAAGAAAGTAGATGTATTTCAATGTTTAATGTTTATCTTATTGAATGAAGTTTTATTAACTTTAAAGATTCTGTTTTAACTTCCTGTGTGTTATGGCTGTGAATGTCTTCTTTATGTGTTTACTTTTCAATTTTGATTTTTTATGTGAGATCAAGCCTATAAACATTATTACAAAAGTAATGACTAGGAATGGAATTTTTATTTAAGACCTTAAACTGTAAAGTTTTTCAAATAGTCTTGACTATGCCTTAGGACTGTAATGATGTTAGAGTTTTGATCATTTTAAGATCTATTGAAGCTTTTGAATGATTTAGCTCAAAGCATTAAATTCATATAAATTTAAATCCAAGATAGTTTAATCAGAGGTATCTAGAATATATAGCATTGGAAGAAATATAATCAAGTTTGACAACCTATTTCTTTTGGCGCTTCCCTTCAAAGATTTCTTATGTAAGCTCATTTCTCATTTAAGCTCATAGGTGTTGTTGCCAGTCTTGACTAATCATTTAGCTTCTGCTATTTAGTCCTTGATGCCTCATCTGAAGATGGATTTTGTCCGAGCTATAGTTTTGATTTATTCAATCATTTCCTTTCCTTGAATCTAAAACTTGAACTTATAGGCTCTTTTTCTTGAATTTATGAGCTGAGAAGAAGATTTTGATTTTTCATTATTCTCATTCTTCTTCTACACTTAACTCAAGCTTTCTTGCATACACTTAATATATTCTTGCACTCTTTATTCATTAATGAGCTTGAATTGATGCGGACATACATTGCCAATAGATCAGTGCAAAGAGTTGTTTTAACCATGATAGTATGTAGAGAAATAAGGTGGTGAATTAAAGTAGTTTTTATAAATGAATAGGATAAACATTCTACTTTAATCAATCACTGAGATATTTGAGCTAGCATTGTTGTATATAGAAGTTAACCTTATGTGCTAGATTAACTCCTCTTTTTCTATAAGGATTTTTATCATTATCATTTAGTTTTGTTATTTTACTATTCTTTTTGTTGTGTATCTTTTAAGGTATTCTTACTTTCATATTATTTATTATTTGAAAGTTATTTTCTTTACTTCTTGATTATGTTAGGAGTTTTACTTTATATTTTTTAGAGTTTTTATTAATCCTAGTGTGAATTCTATATTCTTCCTATGTATATACATCAATGAATTAGAATATACATAGACAACGTTATATCTATGAATTTTTATTTCTATCAACGTACAATTATTTAAGTAATCAAGGTTCTAAATATGATTTTTAATTTCCATTGATGTACAAATGAATGAACAAATGAATAAGCAAAACTACATGAGTAAAATTTTAAAATTGAATTCTAATCAATAAATAAATTATTAATGAAAATACTCAGATAAGATTCTAACTATGAATTCTAATTTTCAATAATGAAATAGAAGATAAACTTTGATTTCTACAAATGAAGATATGCAAATAACTAATCAGATATAAGTAATCAAAAATAAGAATGTAAATATTTTGAAAGTAAATTTATTTCTATAGACATGTAAGTAATCAAAAATACTGAATGACTGATCAAGAAAGTAAATCAAAGGAAGCATGCATGTAAAATTACAAGGTCCAGATAATGACACATTCAATAAGATCATTTGAGTTTGAGTGTCATACCTGCACTTACCTTTCCTTCTTATTTTGAAGGAACTTGGTATTTCATCATGTCTTCATTTAGTTTCTTTAGACCAAATCTCCTTTTATTCTTCTTCAGTAGTTTATTTTCTCCTTTTCTTGGTTTCCTGCACTCAAGTTAGTTTCAATGATAACGCAAGTAGTGTGTGAGTGCTAAATGTTTTGTCTCTTAGTAATTTGTCTTTGGCTTGACTAAAGATTTTTCATAACAACTCATAAGCCAAGACATCCTTGCAACCTATGGGACAGAGAGCATGTTGTGAGATTTTGACATTTTCAGTTCTACTCTCCTTTCATCCTCGTTTATGCCAATGCAGATAATATTCCATAGATGAAAATCATTTGGTCATAAGAAATGTTTCTAATCTCATTTTCCACCATATCTAGTTTAATCTATCAAAAGTTTTGATAATGGGAGATGAACTTCTCCTTGAAGAACATAGAGGATGACATTGTTGGTTTAGCCAAACGGATCACTAGAATTGTTTATCTAGCCCACTTTGATACTACTTGTAAAGTCCTATAGTGTGGCTTAACCTAAGAGGATAGGGATGAATTAGGTTTGTAAAAATTCATTGCTTAACCCCTATTGAAAATGTTTTCCCCTTTTTATGATTGTGTATGGTGCATTGTAAGATAAATAATAAAAGCAGTGTTCACATAAAGAGTAAAGCAAGTAAGTAAACACATATAAATAATACAATTTTTACAGTAGTTCGGGAACCCCGTCCCTACATCCACTCTTCAAGAGCACACACTCATTGTGCCTTGGGTTCCACTATATCCCATATAATGGAAATACAATAGTGCTCCCAGCACTCTTCTAGATTCCAGCTCTAGGATGGCCTAAATAGTGTTCCCAACACTCTTCTGGATTCTAGTTCTAGGAGACATAAATAAATATAGTGCTCCCAGCACTATTCTAGTTTTCATGAGCTCACCAAGAAACTCACTAGTTTTGAAAGTTAGCAACAAACTTAATGGTTTTTCAGAGATCACCACCAACTTTCTAGTTTTTTACAAAGTGTTACAGTGAAGCATAGGGGAAGATGAAATCTTTTACAACTCTAGTAATGCAAAAGGATCTTCCCATATTGTAAAGACAATGGCCATTAAGAATATGAAGGTTTAAGCTCAAGGATAGATAACTGAAGGTTTAAGTTCTTAGCCATGAGTGAAAGGATTTGCATAAGGTTAAGCACATTTAAAAAGTATTCCTTCACCTCCTTTGAATTTTTCATAGTTTTGACCATTAGAGAAGATGGGTTCCGTCAAATGTAGAAATGAGAGCAACATTAAATGAATAAGACCATTAAGATTTCTGCTGTTAACGTCTAGGCCTTTCTGATTTGTCTTGTGCTGCTGCATTACCGTTCAGAGAGGAAGATGAGCTATGTCAGAAGGTGTTCCTCATTTAACTCATCACAACTTGAAAAACCTACAGCGCTGCTTGTTGACAGAAATAGTGATTGAAAAAAGTCTGCACAATGACAGCATCAGTGCAGATGTCATTTGAATACAAGTCACATGAATCAATTTTCTTCTGACAAGTTACCGGTCTTTCTATCTACATTTGTCTGCCATAAGTTACAAACTGATTCTTCCATAATTTTGTCTATCAATTGAACTTCTGCAAAAGTGATTTGTCTATTGTATGTAGCAAATGAACTCTAAATGATGCAGATGAAGTTGAACTGACTGATAGACAAACTCTACTTTGTTTGCTTGAATTTCTCCATGAGATTTGTTTACTTCTCGATCGTTTGTGCATGTGCTTTGTCTATTGTAAATAACAAATGAACTCTAGGTAGTGCAGACAAAATCAGACTGGTTGATTGACAAACTCTCCTTTATCTATACGAATAGATGCAGTGTGATGTTCTTCTTTCGTTACCCATTTGCTTATTGAAGGTGGTAGATGAAGTTTACTTTGTCTTGTTCGAACAAATGAAGTGTAATATTCATTTGATGTAAGTGTAGATGAACTTTGCTCTACTTTATCTTAGATGAAGTACTTTGCATGAGACATTTGGGTTTGTTTGTTGCAAGTTGCAAATGAATGTGCCTTTATCTATTGTAAGTCCCTTTCTGTTCAAGAAACTTTTTATCTATTCAGCTTCATCTATAGTAAGTAACAGACAAACTTTTGATCTATAGATGAAGTGGAGTTCCTTCTTTATTCTGCATTCTTCTATAACTTGTTTATTTCTTCATTCTTGATTTATCTGTCTTGGCTCAGCTTGGAGTTGTACTCCTTTATCTATTCATCTTGCCCTTGTTATCCTCAAAAGAATCTATTCTTTTAACTTTGTTAATCATACAAAGTTTTCTTCACTTTGTGCATAATTGTCTAGGTGGAAGTTCCTTCTTTCTTCCTTTATATGAGTATTTGATAGAGCTTCTTCTTCTTTCTTTATCTCAAATAAATTTAGTCTGGTCAGTATAGATAGTTCAAATTTCTTGAACAACTTTATGCTCTTAGACCATGGCTTTGTCTTTAGTTGCTTCTTTCTTGCATTTGTATATAAAAGTTTTCTCATTGAGGTTAACAGACAAGATAAGCTCATTGTAGCGCATCTCTGAAGCCTTGTTTTCTTCCATTGAATTTTTTCATGGAAGTCTATTCTAAGACAATGCAACCTCTCTTGTTGTTTGTCTTTTACTTTTCTTCTTCTTCTTCTTCTTCTTCTTCTTCTTCTTCTTCTTCCACAATTTTCACAAATTCAGCCCCTTTTTGTAACGTAGCAGATAGTTATGGTAGTCTGTTGTAGATGATTGTGATCCTTCATTTAGAACTTTTTTGCACTTGCTACGTTGTTAACTTTCAAATTTATTAACATAATGTATTTTATCCATATGTGATTTTAACATGTTATAAAGCAAGGATAATATACATCTCTATTTAGATGCATGATATGAAAGCATAATTAAATATGAAGCTTAGTATAATTTAACAAATTAACTCATTCATAATTAATAATGTTAAGTGAACCATAAAGTAAAGGATGTGTGCATGCATAATTAAACATTAATAATTATGGATTTATATCAATTAACATTTATCAATTCATAATTATGCATATGATTTTTAGAGATTTAAGTACACATATGTCATTTCTTAATACAAGTTTTATTATCATTAAAATCACATATAATAATACTGACACACCTTACTTTTCTCCAATCAAAATTCACTCACCCATTTCATCCCCCACACACTCTCCACACTCATCCCCTGCAATTCTAGAAGTTGTTCAAACTGATGGTGAACCTACTGAAATTGCTTCTAACTCTCCTCCTACACAATCTCCTTTTGTCCTTCCCAACTTTTGACCCTTTAAAAGCTCTAAAAATCTGCCAAAGGATTATCTTACCAATCCCTATAGAGCTATTGTTAGATATGGGAAGTACCCCATCACAATACCAATTCCATGTTTTTATTTCCTTCCAGCAGGACTAGAATATGGCTAGACTAAAGAAGATCTCATTCTGTCAGGAGAAATAATTGCCACTCGAATTGAATGACTTCCTACACAATGGATGAGAGCTCCCACTCCTCCAAAACCAGCTAATGATAACCTTGATATTCTTCTTTGTATCTCAAATCCTATCAAGATGACCAATTCTGAGTTAAGAAGCAAATCAGAAATAAATTCTGCAACTGTTTAGATATTCTTTTCTCAATCTCTCATCCTCTTTCCTAAGGAATTACCTTTCTAAGAACTCATAGATTCTAACATTCTATCTAGGATTCAATTCATTCCTGATTCTCCATTGACTCCCATGGACCATAAAATTCAAATTCATGATAAAGAGTCAATCCTTTAATGATACTCTGAGAAACTTCTTCACTCACTTCCAAAGTCTAGGCAACCCAGAAGTTAACTTTCATCTTCCTTAGGTCCTCATCAACTCATTCTTATAACTGAGAAAGAATTTTCATTCTACTCCCATACCAATCTCCAATCCATTGCTGATCATCTTACGCTTCCATTTCCATAGCTCACTGATCCCTCAATCTAACAAAGTATTAGGGTGAGCTATTCCCAACCATCCTTCTCACTTGAACCTATTCCACTCCCTTCTCCCAAAACTAAAACCTTCAAAAAACCACCTGCTATCCCAAGACCAAAATCATTACCCCAAACATCATCTTCTACACCTTCATCCTAGCCATCATCTTCTAAACCCAAAATAAAGCCAATAATTTCACCTCCCAAAGAACACAAAAGGCTCCTCTTTCTCCCATATCTAGGTACCATGAAGAATATACTACAAGGATGAATACCAACATAGTAGCCCTCTTAAAAGGCACTTCTATGTTCTTTCCAAAGTTACTAGATCCAACTTTTCAAAAGCGTATTGATTTTATCTATGTCATTGACTATGGACCTACAACCTACACTCATGAACCCCCATCTGTAATTCCAAAGATCCATTTTTCATTTTACCTCTTCCACTAAAAAGAACAAAGACTACTTCTAAACAATCCAAGTCCTCTCCTAAACCATCACCCTCACAACCTAAGCCTACTCACCCAAGTCCACTTCCCCCACACAAAGAATTCTTTCTTAAAATCTATAAGAGAAAATCCAAATCATTCCATTGATTCTGCTGCATCTACAATTTCAGTTCTTTCTTTAAATACCTCTAATGACATCTTTCTGATGTATGATATCTTTCTCTTAGATGTATCATCTTGCAATATGTACTTTCTGAGAGCAATTCCTTTTGTATGTAATTTTGATAAATTTTTGTAGTTTGTTTCCTAACAAGCTATGTCAATATATTTTGTTTCTTTACACCTTTTTGATTATGACAAAAGGGGGGAGAAAAAGTAGTGAAATGTATGAAATGTAAAGAAGTGAAATGTATGAAACATAGTGCACCAATTCAGGGAGAGTTGCACTAAGTTAATTGAAATTAATTATATATCAAACATGCATTTAGCCACTTTAAATTTTTTAATTAATTCTAATTGCATACTTTTGCAAGGTATATTACTCAATGTTTTTTCATCATTAAAAGAGGGAATAATGTTGAACATACACTATTATCTAGCTTGATTTTGATGATGAACATTTTTAATCAACCATGTCTTAATAATGAGCAAAGACATAAATAAAACATTATAGTACTAATAATTTATTCTCAAGTATTTATAGAAACATTTTCAAACTAATCTATTAGAATAACTCTCATGATACTTAAAGGAACAAAACTAATTAAATACTCAAGAGAACTAAGTATATAATTCTATAATATACTTAAGGGAAGAAAATAAATATTTAGAATCATTAAAGGAACTTCATAGTCAACTTCGGAGTCACAATTCTATCCCTTTGGAGTGGTTCAACCACTTTAGAGATAAAAGGAAATATCTTCAGAGTAATAAAACTTTTTTGGAGTCATGAGCTCACAAGCTTCGAAGTCAGCAAATATTCTTCAGAGTTGAGTCAAGCTCTTCGAAGTCGATAAGGTTCTTCCAAGACAACGTTGAGAGTTTCGGAGCTAACAAGATAGTCTTCAAATAACATGACTCATCAGAGTTAGAAAAGAAATATTTTAGAGTCACAGATTAAGTACTTCAAAGCCAAGTGAAGTGCTTTGGTGTCAATTCATCGGAGTCATAGGATAAGTACTACAGAGACCGAGAAATTTTTTGAAGTCAACCCTTGATGAATCTGACACAAGTCACTGTTGTTGCGCCACTTTGGAGGTACCAAAACTTAACTTTGGAGCATCCAAAGATACGGCTACATGTAACTGTGCAAAAAATTTTTATAACTTAATAATCAAAGGATCTGATGTTGCACAGTTAGAAGCTCCGAAACCACAGAGAAGGCTTAATGGTCAAATATTTGAATGTTCTATTACATTAAATGAACCTCAGCTACCACAACAGAAGTAGTCAAAAAGTTTCAATATAAAAAGAGAATGAAGAAAGTAGAAGATCATTCTGAGAAACAAAAAGAGCATAGCATTTATTAAGACTTTAAAAAGTTTTTCTTCCAAAAGTTCAACTCCACTGCACCTCATTCCAAGAAGCATTCAAAGCCATCTATTTAGCTACTTCTGGAGATTGAATCTTACTATTTTATTGTTATATTTATTACTTCTGAACTGCATTCAAAATCACCCTGCACATTTCTACGAGTCAAGGACTTAGCTTTGAGTATTGCAGGTAAGGAGGATACTTGCTTAGGAATTGTAAAAGTTAGGTGGTGAACTTGAAAACTAATAAGTATATTTATTTGATCAGAAGGGTGTTAATCAAAGAAGGTGTTAGTAGAACCTGAGTTTAGCAGAAAAGGCTAACTCAAAGAAGTAGAGTAGGAACCTAAGCGAAGGGTTGAACCACTATAAAAATTCCTAAGTGCATTATGCTATTCCTTCCTTTTTCATCTTTGCACTACAAATCATATCTAGTCAAAAATTTTAAAGGCTTCATTCGGGGGGGGGGG
>JAYJMB010081118.1:10222-21895 GCA_036873735.1 Pouteria campechiana
GCTTAATACACCCCCCCCCCCCCCTCTTGAGCCACCATTTGAACGGGACCAACATGCGGTCTTTCCTCATTTTTGTTCTTTTTGTGTATAATCTATTGACAGAAAGGTAATAATATCAATCGTCTATGTTAAACTAACAAATCATCATTTCTTATATTGAATTATTTGAAGTATTTATTGTTAAGTCAATCCTTTTACTAATCTTGATTTTGGTGATGAATGAGATTAAATAACTTAGTTTTGATGATGAACAAACAAATGAGTGAAGAATTAAGATACTAACAAGTTACTTTCTAAGTGATGTAGCGTTTATATATCAAAATAGATTAAGAAAAGTAACAAACAATATTAATTATAAGATTATTACATTAACCCTTAAAAAGAATATAATTTAAAAGGCATGCTCAAATAAAAATCATTCAAAAGTTTTTCAAATGCATGTCAGAATCTTTTGAGAGACATAGGGTGAAGCTCAGAAGTTCAAAAGTATTCAAGAACCACTTCAGAAGCATGTCAGAATCTTTTTAGAGATAAGACATGAAGCTTGAAAATTCAGAAATATTCAAAAGTATTTCAGAGATGAATCAAAATTGTTTCAAAGATATGACATAAAGCTCAAAAGCAGTAATCAGATATACTTTAGAACCCCTTCAGAGATAACTCAAACCTCTTTAGAGATAAGGCGTAAGCCTCAGAACTAACTTTGAAACAATATTACTTTAGAGGTCATTCAGAAGTATTCCCAAATTACTTCAGAAGTTAAACATTCTACTTCAAAGGAATTTTCTGCATTTAGAACTTCAAAAATGCTTCCAAGTCTTAGAGATGTTTCTAAAGATTGATAATAGTAATACAAAATAAGTTTAGAAGAAGTTTCTGAACTCAGAACCTTTCCAAAAGATTTTCAGAAACAATACAAAAGGTTGTCAAAAGTAACTTCAAAAAGCTAAGAGCATTAGATGCTTAATTCAACCCTTAGAATTAACTTAGAGGAAATATCTGCACATAGAATCTTGTTGGAAGCAATTTAGAATGTTAATATTGTACTCAGAAATGTAGGTTCCTGTATTATGGCTTAACACAAGAGGGGAGGGGTGAATTGGGTATGTAAAAATTCATTACTTAACCCTTATTGAAACATTTTCCTCTTTTCATGACTGGGTGGTGCATTGTAAGATATATAATAAAAATAGTAAAGTGCATGAAGAATAAACCAGATAAATAAAATATATACATAAACAACACAATTTTTATAGTGGTTTAGGAACCTTATCCCTACATCTACTCTTCCAAGAGCACACACTCATTGTATCTTAGATTCCAATATATCCCATATAATAGAAGTACAAAAGTGCTCCCAACACTCCTCTAAATTCTAGCTCTAGGGGGTATAAACAATCTTCCAAACGTTCTTTTGGATTCCAACTCCAAGGGATAAAAATATAGTGCTCCTAGCACTATTATGGTTTTCACGAGTTCACCAAGAAACTTATCAATTTCTAAGATCATCAGCAAACTTGATAGTTTTATAAAGATCACCAACAACTCTCTAGTTTTTAGATTAACTAGAAAACTAATACACTTTTATAAAGTGTTACAATAAAGCATAGGGGAAGATGTGATCGTTTAACAGCTCTATGTAATACGAGAAGATTTTCCCATAATGTAGAGATAATGACCATAATGATATCAAGGTTAATTCTCATTAAAGATAACTGAAGGTTAAGCTTGTGGCCATGGGTGGAAGGATTTACATAAGGTTTAGCTCATTTGAAAAGTATTCCTTCACCACCTTGAATCATCTCACTTCTTATCCTTAAATTGCTTCTTCATAATCCCGACCATTGGAGAAGATGGGTTTTGATAAATGAAAAAATGAGAGCAGCATTGAATGAATAAGACCATTGAGATTTCTACAATTGAAGTCTAGGTCTTTCTAATTTGTCTGAGCTACTGCATCATCATTCTTTTATAGAGAGAAAGATAAGCTATTGTTAAATGGGTTTTCTCATTTTGACTTAACACTGCTCGAAAACTTGTAGTGGCGCTTGTTTCCAAAAATAGTGACTAAAGTGAGTATGCATTATGAAAGCATGAATGCATATTGTCATTTAGATGTAAGTCACATAAATCAATTTTTCTTTGATAAGTCATAACCTCTCTCTGTCTACATTTGTCTATCATAAGTTGTAGATGAATTCTTCCATCAGTTTGTCTGTCAGTCGATCCTTCGTAAGTGGAATTTGTCTATTGTAAGTAATAGATGATCTTTAGTGCCATAGACGAAGTCAAACTATTTCATAGACAAACTCTAATTTGTCTACACGAATCCTCCAGGAGGTTTGTTTGTCGGTCGATCCTTCATAATTGTGCTTTGTCTATTGTAAATAATAGACAAAATCCTGGGTGGCACAAACAAAGTCAAACTGGTTGGTAGACAAACTCTCCTTCGTCTCCATGAACAAACAAAGTGTGATGTTCTATTTTTGTTCCACATTTGTCTATTGAAGGTGGTAGACGAATTCTTCTTTGTCTTGCTCGAACAAACATAGTATAATATTCATCCAATTTAAGTGATAGACGAACTCCACTTTAGTTATCTTGAACGAATTACTTCGCACTTTGTCTATAGGTTTATCTATCATAAGTTGCAGATGAATGTGCCTTTGTCTATTGAAGTTCATTAGTCTAAGCAACTACTTTGTTTGTACAGTTTCGTCTATTCTCACAATGCAGTTTCTACTTCATCTTCTGCTTTGTCTGTTACTTTGTCTATAGTAAGTAATAGAAGACTTTGATCCATAGACGAAGTTGAATTTCTTATTTGTTCTGCATTCTTCAAGCAACAGATGAAGTTTATTTCTGCAATTTCTTACTTTCTTTATTCTTGACTTGTTTGTCTTAGCTTAGTTGAAGTTATACTTTTTTATCTATTCATCTTACCTTTTTATCTTCAAACAAATTCATTCTTCTAACTTTGTTGATCAAACAAAATTTTCTTCGCTTTGGGGATAATTGTCTAAGCGGCAATTCCTTCTTTCTTCATTTGTCTGAGTGCTTGATGAGATTGCTTTTTCTTTCTTTGTCTCATACAAATTTAGTCTGGTCGATGTAGTTAGTTCAAATTTCTTGAAAGACTTTATGCTTCTTAACCATAATTTTGTTTTTAACTACTTCTATCTTGCATTTGTCTATGGTGGTTTCTCTTTGAGGTTGACAGATAAGGCAAGCTCGTTGTAATGCATCTTCGAAGCTTATTTTCTCTCATTATTTTTGTCCGTGGAAGGTTTGGACAATGCAACCTCTGTTGTTGCTTATCTTCAAACCTTCTACTTTCTTCTTCTTCTTTCATGAATTTTAGCAGTTTAATCCCCTCTTTGGAACGTAGCAGATAGTTGTGTCAGTTTATTGCAGATGATCATGATCCTGCACTTAGAACTTTTCTGTACTTACTACATTGTTAGCTCTAAATATCAAGATATATTTGTCCTTGTAATTTGCATATGTTGTGGAGCGAGGACATTATTCATTTTCATTTTGGCACTTAATAATATGATGTCTTATTCAAGTGTAGTGCTAAATGTGATTTAACAAATTAGTGCATTAATAAATAATTAGTAAGGTTAAGCTCACCATAAAAGATATATGTTTGCATAATTAAACATTAATGACTATATATTCAAATCAATTAATGTTTATTAAATCATAATTATGCATATGATTGTTAGAGATTTAGGCAGATATATATCTTTCTTAATACAAGTTTTATTATCATCAAAATCATATATAGTAATCCTGACAAGAAGATCCTTAGAAGCAACTAAGAAGCTCTTCAGGGGAGTCTTTAAAAAGACGAGACTTAGGAAATATATCAAAAGAAAAATTCAAGCTTCAGATATACTTCATAAGTTTTTCAAAATTTCTTTAGAAGTCCAAAATATGATCATTAACAACAATAGAAACCAAGATCAACCTTCAGAGAATCATAGAGTATGCAACCAAGAAAAATATAAATTATGACTTATCTCAAAAGTTCTGAAAAACTGCTTCAGAAACTCTGATAAGCGGTGGATCGAACAGTAACTTACAAAAGTCAATGTCAAAATTTCTCAAGACTTATCTCAGAAGTTCTGAAGCCAGACAAAATGTAAAAAGTCATACCAACTCTACCAAATGTTTGAAAAAAAGTTAAAGGTTGCAACAACTAAAATTTCTCTCGAAGCTTATAAAATGATGATTAAAGTAACACACAAGATAACCGAGAAACACAAAAAATCTTCTGACATAAGTATTTAAAAAGAGCATTCAAGATCTTTCATTAGTCAACTCCAACTGCTTCAACACTGCCAAAGCATTTAAAGCCATATTTATGTCATCTTGGAAGGAGTTTGATAAATCTGATCTTATTGCATATTTTGTTCATTTATTTAAGCTTTTAATTTTCGTACAAATCTGCCTAAGTAAGAGATATTAATTTGTACATTTCATTTGAAAAATCAGTGAGTTAGTTGGTTAGCTCTGAAAATCAACAGTTTGTAAAAGTTTCTGGTGAGTTCGGAAAACTAGTGAGTTGGTGAGCTCTGAAAACCAATAGTTTGTAAAAGTTTTTGGTTAGCTTGAAAAATCAGTAAGTTAATTGGTGAGCTTCGAAAATCAACATATATAAGTTGTTGGTGAGCTTAGAAACCAACAAGTGTTAGTGAAACCTGAGATTAGTAGAAGGGACTAACTCAGAGAAGTGGAGTAGGAACCTAGAAAGGGCCGAACTACTATAAAAATTTTATGCATATGTACTATGAAAATTTTTTTTTATTTAAGTACATTTCTCAAGTTATTGACCAAAATTTTTGAATGCTCAATTCACCCCCCCTTCTTGAGCTACCATTTAGTAAGGGACCAACATTTATTATGCTAAATTTTTTAATTTAAATTTAGTATCAAACTTTATTAGTTTTCCATATTTGATTAATTACTTTTAATTGAACATAATATCTTCTATCAGATTTACAGATTTAATTATTTCATAAACTATAAAAATAAAAATTTACCTTCATACTATTTTTATGGACAAAAATCAAAATTGTTATTTTAGACCATCTTAATTTGACTTTATGTGCGATAAATGTAACTAATTTTACTAAAGAAGACATAATTAAAAGTTTAAGAGAATGAAAAGAATAAATGTCATTTATAAACTGTGTGCTCCACTTGAAAATGACAAATGAAAATGGGTTCGTCACGCACGGCAGCCAGAACGTTCCCAGTCGGCTGAGAACACAAGCTGAATCTTTAGCTCAATTTGGGAAGCGAGCTTTAACTGTAGAGACATGAAGTTACCCAGCAAGTTCCAGGGGGATATTCCATTAGTAATGTCGCTCCCTTTTGACTTGCAGAGTACAACCTACCCACATAAATGCATGCATGCGTCCACATGGCGTTCCAACAAGGCAAAAGCGTGTCACAGCAGCTTACCACGCTATGCCCGCACGCCAGCTTCATGCCAACGGTCTCTCTCGGTAACCCGGTCGAGGTCCACTTCTTTTATAAATCGAATATGTCGGTGGATTACTAAACATAAAATTTAAAATATAAGTCATTGTTCGACCTGTCTTGTATGAATAAGAATTCATTTAGCACAAACTTATGGAAGATACATTTAAAGAGATAATATCTAATATAATATAATTTTTTTTAAAATTTAAAATATTTCAATAGATAAAATATCACCTCGACCTGGCCCAACGCATACTTTGGCTGACAAACGCCAAATAAATAACAAGAGATATTTGTGTCTATAGGTTACGCCAATGATCTGTAGCCGAGCTACGCTCCTTGGTAATCTTGGGTAAAGTAGGACTCGCAATAAAATTTAGATTTACCCTGAATATGATTAAATAATAATTATAAAATTAAATATTTACAGAAAAATTATAAGAAATCTTTTCTGATAAAGTTACATTTATTTATTTAATAAAAATATATAGTTAACAATTTAAATCATATATAATATATAGTTTATTGGTCACTTATAGTTCTAAAATAATTTAAATTGGGAAATAGCTAAGTACTGATTATGGATATTAAATAATGAAATTATTTTTAAGATAGTTTGTACCACACTATGAAATAAAAGTAAAACGTGAGCCTTTTGTCGAAGGCTGCGGGCGATCCGCGTCCGACCAACGTTACCCGCGTGGAAACTGCCTTCTCTCAGTCATCAGTCGCCAACTGAACCGACTCACTCCCAGAATGCCCCTATAAAGACACCAATGCCTTCTCCATTTCTGCTCACAAGCTACATAATAATATTTGTGTGACTCGACTTCCATGGCGCCCATGGAAGGAGACGAGGGGCATACTGTTGTGAACGTCGAGATGGTGGAGACCATACAAAGGGAGGATGAAGTTGTAGCAGTAGAACAGCCGCAACCCAAGCGGAAGCCGTTTTTAAGGCTTGATTCTCTTGAGCAAGAAGCCAGCAAGGTCTCGGGATTGGCCACTGCTGCCAAAGTAAGACACCCCAGCCTTTCCTGCTCCCTTTGAAGTTCTTCCCATGTAGCTGTCTTGGGATTGTCTTTTATTCTTGTTTCGAATTTGTTTGTCGTTGGTTCTTCATGATCAATTTGTTGACTGAGTTTTTAGTGCTCTCTCTCTCTCTCTCTCTCTCTCTCTCTCTCTCTAGTTTGTTCGAACCATGAAGAAAAACTTCTGTAACACAACAAGGGGAAGGGAGACCATCTCCATCAAAAACAATGACATAAATGAAATGGTGTTTTTCTTTTTTTTTTTTGTTATTTTGCAAAAATCAACTTTTCACTCTTCGTATGTGATTAGAATAAAAGGAGAAAATAATATTTCTTATATTTTCACTGACCTTTCTTGTTGTGCATTTTTGCAATAACTAACCAAGGTTTTATGCTGGAATTCAGGCTGCGTCAATAGTTAGTATCCTGCAGTTGGCATTCCAAAGCATCGGAGTGGTATATGGTGACATCGGCACTTCTCCTCTCTATGTCTTTTCGAGCACTTTTTCCGACAGAATACCTGCCCACATCGACATAATCGGAGCTCTATCCCTCGTCATATATTCTCTAACACTCTTCCCACTCATCAAATACGTATTCATCGTGCTCTTTGCCAACGACAAAGGGGATGGTTAGCATTCGAGGACTTGATCATTTGAATTAAAATCCATTTTTCATTGATATGCTGGAATTTTACCCGGTATTTTACATTTATTATTTTGGGTCGGACAGGTGGTACATTTGCCATGTATTCTCTCATATGCAGACACTCGATGGTGAGTGCGATCCCTAGCCAACAGGGGGACAACATGAATCTATCGGCATACAAATTGCAGCTTCCAAACAAGCATTCTAAGAGAGCTGAGCGGATTAAAGAAGCCATGGAGAGAAGCTCATTTGCTAAGGCATGTCTGCTGTGTATAGCACTCCTGGGAACTTGCATGGTCATTGGAGATGGAATCTTGACTCCCTGCATTTCAGGTCTTTATTTCATGCTAATCATCATTAGTTTTTTATTTCTCTGCATCCGTTTTCGTATTTCATTAGCCGTGGTGCACATGGAGAAGATATGATCTCGCCATGTGGCAGGATCCACCAGGAATTGGGTTCCACAAGTATCGAATCTGAACGAAACATGCCACTGATGGGTAAGAAATTAAAACGGTTAGATATTCAAGAATTACAAATATCCATGAAAACAAGGATGCCCTGTTCTTTTAGGCTATGAGCTGTTCAAGGCAGGACCCACCTAGACCAATGGTCCAGATATTGGGCACGCTTTGTAAGAGTTTCTAATCATATGCTGGGGAGTAAGGACTAAGAAATAGATTGGAATAGGAAAATTCTAGTCAATATCAGTCTGTTGGGGCATGTGAATCTGACCCATGTTTATGGGCTATGGGATGGAATCATGGTG
Organism: Pouteria campechiana; assembly: GCA_036873735.1. NCBI lineage: Eukaryota > Viridiplantae > Streptophyta > Magnoliopsida > Ericales > Sapotaceae > Pouteria > Pouteria campechiana. The sequence goes on from JAYJMB010081118.1 coordinate 18,164, forward strand.
ACTGTTTCCGGGCAAGTCTTCTGGCTGCCTACCCTTTTACCTCCTTTTAGTAATCAGTGGCCATTTCGAGGCCTTAGCTGGTGATCAAGGCTGTTTCCTTTTCCATAATGAAGGTTATCCCTTACCAACACACTTGCTGACCTTGATCCTTGGTATTTTAGGGGTCAGATCAGCTATGATAAGAAATTGGAGGTAAGCGGAATACAACCTCTGCCATATGCCAAAGGCTAAACCTCTGCCTCTCTTTCCTTCTCCAATGAATCCATCATAAAGGGCAATGATAGACAAAAATTAAAATTCTAAAAATTACCCGTTATCATCATCATTTTGAGGGTGAAGATTGTCAATTTACCTGGCGCCCCATCACTTGGGCTCCGGCCAAAAATGGTCAGATTAAGGTTCAGCCTGGGTTTAGCCCAAGAACTCTAATCCTAATCAGGCCCCTCAAATTAAAATCCAATCAATGGATCATGCCGTTTAGGACTATTCATCCACCCCACATCCCTCACAAAATTGACCAAATCTTATGGCAGCGTTAATTTTAGTTGGGCAGCAGGGGTTGGCAGTGCCCCTCTTTGTTACAAAGGTTCCCGGTCAACCAAAGCCATAGGTGATGGCAGTGTCCCTCGAAGTTACAGCGTTGTCTGGCCTACTTTTTCTATGATTGGTAGAACGAAAGTGTTCTTTTATGTTGCCGTGGGTTGAACCAATTCGAAACCACGACTGAAATACATGGTCTGAAAGCAGAATGTTAGGTCCCGCATCCTCTGTTCAGTCAGTGGACCTGTTTGATGGAAAATGCATTAAGGAATAAAAAGATGTGACCAATGTCTATGAAACTATTCTTTATCAATGATTGCTTTTTCTTCTTCTTTTTTTTTTTTTAAATTTATTTGTTCTGTATCTGGATTTATCGTTACTGATTCCAAAATCGTTCGAATTGATGCAGTTTTGTCAGCAGTTGATGGGGTGAGGAAAATTGATGAACATATCTCCCAAGGTAAGCAAGATTGGAAGAGTTCACTAATTCAATTTTCAGATACAGTACTTTGATTTTGTTCCTCATCATTGACCACCACTCAGGAAGTCTCAGTGGCAATCTACAATCATTTCGAGGCTAGCATTTTGAAAGAAAATTTATTAACTCATGTTAATATTCCTGCCATGACTGTTGCACGCTGGCATCTATCTAAACATGCCGCTTTCCTTTCACTCTAGACACGCCATCATCTTGTCTCTTAAGCTAACTCTTGCTTATCATTTTCTGTCCCCTTATCTGATTCAATTCTGATATTTCCAATCTCTCAGATGTGGTGGTGATAATTTCTGTGGCGATTTTGGTGATCCTGTTCTCAATTCAGAGATTCGGAACAGACAAAGTTGGGTACACGTTCGCTCCTGCAATCTTGACATGGTACTTATCTAATGGAATCATCGGCATCTACAATATTTTCCACCATGACTCTTCTGTTCTCAAGGCCTTCAATCCCATATATATCTTCCGTTACTTCAATAACGACCCGAAGAATGCATGGATCTCTCTAGGTGGAGTGGTGCTCTGTATGACAGGAACAGAGGCTATGTTTGCGGATTTGGGCCATTTCTCTGTCAGATCCATTCAGGTATTTTATCCATTCAGTCTTCTGTGATAAAAAATTCTGCAGAAAATGAATTTATTCCAATGAATTTAGGCTTTCCAATTGATGGCCATAGTTAATTTTCTTTGCATTCAAGCAGATTGCATTTACTGGGTTGGTGTATCCTTGTCTCATCTGTGCTTATGTTGGTCAAGCCGCTTATCTCTCCAAGTTTCCCACTGATGTGGAAGATGCTTTCTACAGTTCTATCCCTGGTAAGATTGCTTCTACATATATTTAGTGAATTTTAATTTCAAATGTCTTGTTCCATCAAAAGAAACTGGGAATGTTAATGGTCCTCACGCATAGTGAAAATTCAATTCCAACTTATATGACTTCAATGTCAACAAACAGTAATACATCCAAATTCTAACGGTCACTGGTCTAACACTTCCCACAAAAAACTATGCAACAGATTCTGTGTATTGGCCGATGTTTGCAGTAGCTGTCCTGGCATCCATTATCGCAAGCCAAGCCATGATCTCAGCCACTTTCGCGATCATAAAGCAGTCTATGGCATTGGGCTGCTTCCCTCGAGTCCAAGTCATCCACACCTCGCACAAGCATGAGGGCCAAGTGTACATTCCTGAAATCAATTTTATGCTCATGTTTGCCTGCGTCTTGGTCACAGCTGCTTTCAAAGAGACAACCCACATTGGAAATGCATACGGTAAGAACCAAGAGAACAGACGAACTACCCTACTGCAATTTGATTAAAAATTGTTCATTATTTCTGCTAATTAAGCATACTGAAAACACATCACTGGCATTTATCTATGGTGCAGGGATTGCTGTGGTTGCAGTGATGTTGGTTACTTCCTCTCTGCTCATCTTAATAATGCTCATGATATGGCAAACCAACCTTCTGCTCATTATTCTCTTCGCTGTTGTATTTATCTCGTTAGAGCTTGTATACTTTTCTTCAGTCCTCTACAAGTTTACGAGTGGGGGATACCTCCCGCTGTCTTTCGCTGCTGTGCTTTTCTTCGTGATGTACGTATGGCACTATGTGCAAACCAAGCGCTATGCTTTTGAAGTTGAGCAGAAGGTATCGACAAATCATCTGACCACCATGGGCTTCAACCTCGGCATCACGAGGGTTCCGGGTGTTGGGCTCCTATACACTGAGTTGACCCATGGTGTTCCAGCGATATTCTCCCACTTCCTCACATCTCTTCCAGCGATACACTCAGTTTTGGTGTTCGTTTCTGTTAAGTATGTGCCCGTGAACAAGGTTCCACCTGAAGAGCGGTTTTTGCTTCGACGTGTGGGACCCAAGGACCATAAGATGTATAGATGCATTGTGAGATATGGATACAGAGATCGTAGGGTTGGGAATGAAGAGTTCGAGAACTTGCTAATGGAACATCTCAAGACATTTTTAAGGATGGAGAAATGGGAGGGAACAGATGATGGTGGGATGAATGACACGGCCATGGAAGATGAAGCGGAAGAAGAGATTCGATTCTTAGAATGCTCCCGAAGTGCAGGGGTTGTGTACTTGCTGGGACATAGTGCAGTGAGGGCTAGTGAGGATTCTTGTATGATAAAGAGATGGGTGGTGGACTATGTGTATGATTTCTTGAGGAGGAATTTCCGTCAAGGTTTCGTGGATTTACAGATCCCTAACAAGAACTTGCTGCAGGTGGGGATGAACTACTATATATGATAGGAGCAGCATCTCTTTTGATTGCCTAAATGTAATTTTCATTGTTTATTTTCCATGTATATGAATAGAAATTCCTGTTGTAATTTAGAAAGCAGGCGATGATTTTTTGTCATGCCTATGCCTATTAAAGAACAAGAGATTACTAACCGATGGAAACTGTGAAATGTTGTTGTTCATCGAGGACAAAAAAAAATGAGGAAGAAATAATGTAAATGGAATGACATGACCGGGATTGGTCACCTTTGGAATGAACCAAAGAATTTCCATTATTATTGGTTTTCCTCAATTGATTACACTTTGCTGTGTACATCAGAAAAATTGTATGTTCACATCCCAGACCACGAGTGGGCCTAATTACATCTCCACAATGGAGAAAACCCTTGATTAAAAGGAAAAGTACAATGCATCTTAGAAACTCAAAAATAA
>JAYJMB010081129.1:0-21894 GCA_036873735.1 Pouteria campechiana
AATTCAGGATTAGGGCTAAGGAGTTTAGGAAAACAGCCAGGCTGTCATAAGTTAAAGCCAAAGAGTTGGCTGATTTACTGCGAAAAGTGGTCCCTTTAAGAAGGCCTGGGATTGGTGGCCTGACCTTTCTTTTATCTTAAACTTCTGATTTCTTTTCCGGACTTGTGGGGAAGATGAGCTGTCCATCTGAATACTACTAATATTTTTCTGTGGGGGTCACGAAGCTGGGAAAGTAGCCCAAGATTTCTAATCGTGTAATAATAATATACCTAACCATGTGAGGCCCGCCGCCCCAAATTAAAAATTTCTCTGGCACCGGAAACTCGCTGCCTCCCTCCCCGCCTTTGCCTGCCCTACTCTTCATCTTCGCCGTCTAATAAATGCCACGTGGTGGGCCCCACTTCCATCCCCACCCCCCGGTTGGAAACGGGTTGAAAACAGCATAGAATTCGACAGAATGCTTCCGAAATCTCGACGGGGGTTGATTTATTACCCGGGCTGCAATCCCTCTAACCCAAACTTTTGATTTAGTCAAACCCTAATCCTACAGAAATCTTACTGGTTTGAGCAGGTGAGCATTGAATCGTAGCATGCCAGTGTCAACATCCAAAAACTTTTAAAAGAGCACTCAACTCAACTCGGCCCACACGGGGGCCGATTTGGAAAGGGTTATCTGGAAATATAACCCAAGGCCTGGTGGGCCCCGCACCAACGCCTCGTCGGCACTAACGCTTTTACACCGCGTGCTTTCCCATGATCGTAGCCGTCGAATCTCCACCATCAGAACCCTTCGTTGCTCCCCTCCTACATGAAAATCAGTTCAACGAATGGGCTGACTCTGATATTATAAGATACATCTCAGCCGTTGGCTGCTTCGAAGAACCTCTCGCAAGCGTACGATCCTGGGCGTTAGCCGCTCGTTTGTTTGGACCGATCCACGCCTCCTCTGCCCACCACAGGTCTCAATCCCACATTTGTAGCCTACCTCGCGGCGGAGAATTCAAAGGACGGGCGGAGGTCGCGCGCTGTGGGGCCCACCTCGGGGCTATAAACCAGCCGTCCCAGAGGCCAAGCCGTTTGTCTGACCAGAGCAGAGGGCGGGAGGGGAAGAGAGATTTTCTTTCAGATCTTCTCTTTTCCTCTTCGTTGAGGATGGCGAGCGAAGGGCTTGTGAGTTGCGTCTTCGAAGCCTCGATCGTGGGGTCGGACATGGAGGTCGACCAGCGGCCCTACCACCGCAACTGCCGCTGCCCGCTCCACAACAGACCCAGGGGCTGCGCCCGACCATCTCCAGCCAACGCCAAGGTTTCGTATCCTGTTCGACGCTCCTGGAGCGAGAACTGCTTGGTGATGCAGGCGGACGCGTCTAAGTCCCCTTCTCCTTCTCCTTCGCCGGCTTGCCATGCTGTGGGCGTAGACAAGGCCTCCTTCCGTAGACTTCAGTCTCAGGGATCATTGCAGAAGATGGTGGATGAGAGCAGCGACGTATCTTGGGAGTTTTGATTTCGATGAGCTGGGCACTTCATATTTATGATGGCTTTTTTGTTATTGTTGTTGAAGAGGATCAGATCGTCGCATATGGATGCGTTTATCCATAAAACAATTGATGGGAGGAATTAATCCATTCCACGTATTTGGAATTTGTATAAACAATTAATGGGATTCATTTTGGTGTTTATTTCTACTGTGTTCTTTTAGCTAGTGATTTCTGAGACATTTCTTTTATTTATATTTGCAGTTTTTTTAAGGAAATATTTATAAAAAGGGAAATGATCACATAGAGATGTTTTCTGCCGTGAAAAATGCTTCATTCGATCATTGCAACAGGCAGCGATTTTACAAATCGAAAGAAACCAAAAGCCACATTTGTACAATGACATTTGCCACAAGCATAGTTCTAGATCCATAGCTAACATTTCAACGGAGCGGCTATTCGAGCTTTTGAAGGTTCTCTTCAACGATTTCTATACAACGGTACAATACCATCTGAATGGGATTCAAAGCACAAAGCGTATCGACTGCGAATCGAGTGGAATCCTTCTGGTTCTCTGCTTCAATCCCAGAGACCAGAGTGCGAAGCGGCAGCAACCATTCTCCATAAGCCTTCCGCAAGTTGGCTTCTGAGAGCACACCAGTGTAGTTTGTTTTACCTGCAAACGACACTCATTTCATGTAAAGCAAGCAGGTTACAGAGGGAGGAGATAGATCAGTATGATAAAATCAAGGTCACATTCCTTTTAAATCCAGCGGGATTGTAATGCACTGGACTTGGAGCTCATATACCATTCCCAAGTATGCATCGGTCACTAATTGATTTGCATTTTGCGGGCGGCGATGATATTCTTGGACAGCTGACTGAAATGTACATTATGTATTCTTCTTATCTCAACTAAGGTTGAATGCAAGCACCGAAAAAACCAACTACTGGCACTGTCGGAAACTCAGGATAATGTTTTATGTTTTACCAAATTCCCTCAAACAATACTCATATATAGATAGATGGATAGATAGATAGAGAGATACACACACAACACGCATTCAGCATTAGATGATGTCCCATCCTTGGATGTCGTACTGATGGAAGAACACGCTTTGGTGGATACCAAATACCTGATTTTAATTAGATCAAGGTACAATCGTACGAGTACCAAAACCTAAACTTGCTTTGATGAAGTATAATCTAAACCTGGTTTTATGAAGTATACTGTAGAACGGCAGAAGAATGATTCTTGTTACAGAAACTGAAAACGCAGAGCACAACAGGCAATGGGGGCCTATTAAAGACATAATAAACCCACCCTAGAATCCTACGACCTCCGGAACCAATCTCCAAAAGCCGCCACAGTAGTTGCAGGATTTATCATATGCCTATAGGAGCCAATCAACAGATAACTTACCTCAAAAAGCCACTGCCAAGCAGGATATATCATTTATTTTTTTTATCAAAACTTGGTAATGCATTATATACACTTCAGAGATTTCTGTACAAGTTCATCCAAGAGATTGGGGGCCACTTTTGGATGATAAGGATACAGCTTCAGCTGCATCAAGTCACAGGTTTTTCCATTGTAGAGTCAGCACCATTTACGATCTGAATTCCTTGCCAGTAAGTGCCACATTTCATTTCTGGCGGTTGATAAAAAATTGATTGTTCTGGCAAATCTAATCTGTATAATAATTTGATCTAATTAATCCACTCTATCAAAGTCTAACTTCAAAATGTTTCATGAGAAAGCTTCGATTATTTTGTAGCTTTCAGGTAGTCACCTTGAAATGGTAAACACGATGAAAACGGCGATATTGACTAGTGAAGTTAGGATATGCCATCTTGATCAAGCCATAGTTAATTTTTCTACCTCATCAACATGTGAAATCACATGTGCACACTTTCAAGCAATTTGCTAATGATACAGTCTGTTCAATCAGCCAAAAATGGCAAGGACAATCAAAAGAATGAAAACTGGTACCAGGAGGAATCTGGACAAAAATGCAACTGGCAGAAAAGTAAATCTTCCTCCTCTGCATGGCATTTTTTACCTTCTTTTTTAAAAAGAATGTATGTACACGTTCAAAAAACCAATTTCATGGCCAAGATTAAGGAGCCTACATGTCACATGCACCTGATAATGCAAACCAGTATGTGGGAACTGAAGCCAATACGACTGATAGCTATAGATTAGAAAAAAATCTCAAAAAGAAATGAACCCAGAACCACATGACTCTCTATGGATGTTCAGAATTGAAACTAACTACAATTTTTTTCATCTTTAAAAATGTAAAATTAGATACATTACCTGTTGACTCCCTTATCAATAGAAATCTGTAGAGGTTGAGAGCAGATATAACCTGCAGGAATGCATCCATGGAACATATTAACTCATAATTTGAGTAATCATGTACTTGACATGGATAATTTCTGGAATGATTATTTGAATAAAAACAGGAGGTTCCGTGACAAATGGTATATAAAGCATCATCCATTTCTTCACCACAAATGAACTATTTCTCTTTCCTTTTTTTTCTTTTATTTTCTTTTGCTTTTTCTGTTCATGACAGAAAGGCTTGTGCAACGATGATTTAAAACATTCTAACAACCAGTGGGAACACATTCTTGTCTGGAGTTTTCCTAAAACCAATTCTTCTCCATGACTGCCCATGTATTCATGCCAAACATCCTGATACATGATAATATGAAAGTATAAAAAAGGCACAGATTTTGATTCACACTGAAGAAGCCACCACCTTTCATTTACAAATACCATTAAAGAGGGAAATATGCATTAAGGAGCAAAGATGATATCATGAAATCAGATGCAAACGTGAAAAGTTAATCCCATAACATAACGAAAATGAGCATCTGCTCTAACTCTGTATGAACATTTTGTTCTCCTCCTTTCACAACCTCTCACGATCAACCAAGTCCTAGTACAAAATCTACACACAAGGTCAATTAACTGTTTTCTTTTCTTTTCTCTTTTCTTTTTTCTCATTTTGGGAAGTATTTTTCTTCCTTTCTTTTCTTGGGGGTTCTTGTGGCCTCCATTATTTATTTGAAATTAGGCCCCCTTGTAGATCTTTCCTCTCTCATTGATTTTTTCTTTCACATCATCTAGGAATCTGCCTACCTTGAACAAAATCTATCCCCAAGATGTCGCTCGGAGCAAGTCAAAGTCACATATAAACCTTAAAAAATACCCGAAAGAACCTTCTTGTTGTTCTGGCCCCCTTAAATTTCTTTGCTCTAGCACCAATAATATTCTTTACTTTGTTCTCACAGACAAGAACAAACTGATTCTTTGATTTTCTATCATGACATATTATCAGGAGTGCATGAAATCGCACATTAGTTGTATATTGGGGAATTCGCTAGGCTAAATATGGTGACCTGAGGAAACCTAAATGGATACTCATTTTGGGTAAGGGACCCAGCCCTGCATACAAACCTAAACCATATGTGACATTTGATATCAAAGCAACCTCAGGGACACTAGTATGTGGATGAATCATGTAGGTCTCACATAAAGGTGTTAAGGTACCACCTGGCCCATGAAGAGCATGAGACCCACATACTGAGTTTCCACCATAGTGTGGAAGGGCACTCTTAATATGGGCCCCCTTGACAAGGGCATCAAGGAATTAGACGGTGCAAATATCACACATGAATGGAATCCTACATCCGTGGGCTCAGAAATTTCTTGGGTTAAATAGGAGTGACATGGGGGAACCCTTATGGGTACTCTTTTGGACGAGGGGCCCAACCTTGCATACAAACCCAGACCATGTGACATTGTAGTTTGTTGTTTGTAACAAGTACAAAATGAGGAGGAAACAATAAAATGGAACAAGAAGAAGATATTAACAAATTTGTCATTTTTGGAATGAATTAAAAAAATTTCATTTTTATTTGATTGTCCTCAATAAATTACACTTGCTGTGTGCATCAGAAAAATTGTATGTTTACATCTCAGAACACAAGTGGTCCTAATTACATCTCCACAATGGAGCAAACCCTTGATTAAAAGAAAAGTACAATGCATCTTAGAAACTTAAAAATAAAATACACACTCTCTCAAAATAGATGTGTGTTGTCTTTGGGATCGCCGAACATATTGCAATAACTTAATATTTAGAAAATCGCCTCAAGTCAATGGGTGGATAAGATGACACGGCTCTAGACTGGGTTGCTAGATATTGGGTCGATTTAGAAAATTGGTGTTTTGATCTGATTGGTTTGTCCCATGTTGAATCAAGACCGAGTGATTTCTGTCGCTTAGACTGTAAGAAACCATAGAGACAGTAGGTGTTTTGTGACCCGATTGGCATACCCCGAAAGGACTCAGAACCGGGTGATCTCTGTTGTATTTAGACCTGAAAGATATCAGAAGAAAACAGGTGACCTAGATTTGGTTAAGCTTTCTCTCATTGCCCATGAAAAGCTTAAGAAGAGTGGGCCAGGTTGACTGGATTTAGCCTGGCTCTCTCAATTACCCATAAGAAGCTTAGGAAGAATGAGCCACGTTAACTAGGTTTAGCTCGGCTCTCTCAATCGCCCATGAGAAGCTTAGAAAAAGCAGGTCAGGATAACTGGATTTCACTGTTTTGATGAATGGTATATGCTAAGGTTTGACTAAGTGAGTCATGACTCAGTGACTCGGTAAGTCATGATCAGTGACTCAGTCCTAGACTTAGACTTTTGAATGAGTTGATGAGTGGTATTTTCCAATATCCCGTGGAAAATCTGCAAGCAAGCGATCTCTACCGTTTATACTATGAGAGATCGAAGATCCAGGTTATATGAATTAAGCCTAATTACACTTTGAGTTAATTAAGCTTAATCATGATTAACTCTAATGACAGTGATTAATGCTAATGACAATTCTTAGTTAATTTAAGACAATATTATTAATTTCCTAATTTATAGGGCAGTTACATGGTTTAATCAACGTTTAAACAGATTTAATGAGTTTAAAATGTCTAATCCAGCATTATCCTGTTGTCCATTGGCCATATAGAACCCACCATTACCACAACATGGGTGACACCCATGTGTGTACCGGGGTGGGGCTATGGCAAAGTGCTCTCAAGCACTAGAGAAATGACCAGTGACCAAAGGCCACCGATGTCAAGTGAGGCACCTGCCTCTTGAAGATTCCTCAATCTCCTCCTTCAAGTTCTCTCTCCAAAAGAATTCCCCTCTCAAAAGAAGAGAGAGAGGTATTTATAGGCTTGAGATCTTCTGGGGGTAAATTAGAAATATCAGCTTCAACATGGGGGCATTCTTGGGATGTCAGCTTCACCAGTGAGAGCATTTTTGGAAACTCCTTAAAAATGAGCCCAACTTCACCATTTGGGGCATTTTGGGAATTCCTGAAAAATAGGTCAACTTCACCATTTGGGCAATTTGGGAATTTCAGCTTCACTATTGGGGCATTTTGGGCATGCCGACTTCACCAATGGGGGCATCTCGGGAATTCTAACTTTACCATTAGGAAATTGGAGCCTGACTCCCATGTCCTAGAGAGGCTTGACTCCCACACCTTGGACATTTTTGAAATTTTCATTTGCACAATTGGCTAATCCAAATATTTTAATTAATTTAATTAAAATATTCTTACTAGTGTGAATTGACAAAAATTCAATTAATTGCATGCATGTCCAATATGGATACTGTGCAATTAACTTATATGAATAAGCTGTAAAAAATGAATTCTTTTTCTAATATAGCCTTTTATATACCCTAATATATTTTCAAAAGTTTATCATCTAGAGTTGATACACATTAATTTCAGCTTCTACAAATATTTTGGACGATTATTCTTGTTTGTCTGCGTGGCTGAAAGGTAACCTTAGCATCACAACTCATAATGTTAATCCTTCATCTGCTCGGCACATCATCAACCATCTCAACTGCACGCCACGCTAGCAGTAAAGGAGATGGCTTCTCCACTCCGCAGATCAGACCCTACCTTGACTCCACAGCACGTCAGCAGGTCGGAGACACTCGCCTATCTACTTATCTATGCGGCACATCATCTGCGCAGAGAGGCTTCCAGAACAGTTGCACTCGCGCTATCTTCTCTACACAACATCTTGAAGACGTATGCCTATTTCATTTTGCACGGTATGTCAGCCTTCAACGACACATCTCACCTACACGCCATGTTCTTATTTTTCCTTCAACGACCCATCCCATCTGCATGCCACGTTGGCACTAAATGAGACAATGCCTTTGCTCCACGGCACGTCACTAGGCGTCGTCTGCACGAGGGAGGTTTCCAAAACAACCGCTTTTGCACAAGGCATCTGCCCAATCATGCTGCATGGAAGGTCAACAGCTGCCTACCTGAACCGAACTCCCTCTTCGGACTTGAATTGCCGTTCACAGGCTTGCCAATGCATCAAAGCTGCTGAAGTGGTTGTCATCGCCCGACGGCCAGTCAGATTGGAAGTTGAGGTTCTTCTTGGCATTTCCTCTCCGGCCATCTTTCCAGTGCCGTAGGCGTCAATGATGGATTTGAAGAACTGGTAAAAACTCATCAGCGTCCTTGCCATCGCCGACGTTGTCTCTGCCTGTCGCTAATGACTGTCGATTTGGACCCGAACTCAGTCCAAATGAACACCGAGTTGAGGATCCATCTCGTCTTCACCTTTCTTAACTTTCCGCCATTCTCCCTTGCCATTTACAAAGCTGTCGGCCGTTGGTCGCATGATGTTGACGACGAACTCAAGCTGGCATCGGGACTTCTCTGCTGCCGAGTGGAAGTAGCCTGGACTTGCTGTAGTCATTCGCCGCCAGGATGCTAATGAGGCTGCTACCTCTATTTTCTAACTAAGAAAAAATTGAAAAAGATGACGAAGACGCATCAACATCTTTTCTACCGGTAATGCAGGCTAGGGTTGCCGTCAACGTCCCGACCATCTGTTGGGTGATCTATGTCGGCCGAAAAATCGACGTTGACTTTTTGACTCCGATGCGGTTGATGTTGCAACTAATCCTCCCTTCCAGTCGCTGGAAATTTCAAAAAGGCGTTTTAAAACTCATTGTTTCGGCCACAAATTGCCATTGTGATGTCATTGTCTGACCACCGGTCAGCCAATCCACTTCGACCATAACATCTCCGCCGACGTCCTGATCTTCAAAGGCTATCCGCCGCACTGGATCTTCGTTTCCGTTCGCCGGAAAGTTCAGGACAAAGTTGCTATCGTGCCTTCTTCCTTGTTGCCGGCGACGCTGCCACCATAGCTTCTTTACTACTCAATGGATGTGAGAAAACACTCTCGCTAGTCATCTCCAAGGCCGCTCATCCAACTCTGATGCTGCCTCCACCGTTCGACCCCCCAGCTGCCACCGGTGATCGACAAAGTAACGTTTCTGATTTCCGACAGTGGGCAAAAACCCATTCTAGCTTGTTGTCTCCAAGTCTGATGCTGTCAGCACCAGCCATCCGCCGCCATGGTCTGGTGGCTGCATATCAGCAACTTGCCAACACGTTGGAAGTTCGTTGCTGCCAACCACTGGATCGTTGGACCAAGCTTGTGTATGCCAGACTGTCGATCAGAGCATACCAACGTGTTGCTCTATTTCCAACATTCAGGAGGGAGAGCGGGAGGGAGAGCAACCTGCACGAGTGGAGCTTTACAGTCTAGATAAATCCTCTCAGTTGCGCGGCACGTCAGAGTACCTTTGGCTGCGCGGTTAAACGAACCCACTTCTTTCAGTTGCACGGCACCTCAGCATGTTTTAGCTGCATGGTTAAACGGTCAATAACAAAATTGCCATTGTGAATGCCTGATTCTGCTAGAAGCTTAATACCTCGACACCGACACCGTTGAAAAGAAATCCCTTACTATTCTCAAGAAAGAGAACAAAAGAATATTTTTTTCAAATTCAAGTTTCAATTTAGTATTGCTTCTACTTTGCTGCATCTTATGTTTCAGACTCCCCTTGGGGAATCAGAATTGGATGAAAGGTTCTAGCCGGTAGGAAAGCACAGTCTAAGCCTACAAAGGAATTTGAGTTTGGTAGGTCCGATTCATTCAGGCCGATGAATCACTTTATTGAAGGGACAAAGGGAAGCTTTTTCTCCCTCACCAATTATTCCACTAAGACTCGATTAAACATGAAAGAAGTAATGCAAGTTCATTTGTGGAAACGCAATGCCCTGTTAGTTCATCTCTTATGTAGAAAAACAGTTAGTAAATCTTTTATGTAGAAAAACTTGATGATCTATGGTTTAACAAGGATCAAAATAGATAGAATGTAATAACTGAAGTTGCTAAGCTTAAGTTGAGAATTTATTCTTTCACTTATTTTGTCTACAAGTAATTTTGGTTTTTGAAATGGAAATACAGTCTAAGCATTTCATGGATAATATGGAATAATATTTTCGAGTACGCACAAAGTTTACATTTGTCAGAATATCAAATGCTTCTTATAATATCCAGTGTCTAACAACATTTATGTTTGCATAAAATATAAATGTACATGTAATTAATAAATTGACATAACATTTACCTGCCCCCAAAAAAACTATATTTTTTCTGCATTATTACCTATCTCTCATAATCAGCCCCCTACTCATTTTGTCTTATTCATTTTATAGCTAACATCACCCCCCATCTTTACTAATATCATTTATATTTCCCTTTAAAGTTTAGGGTATCGGTTTTATCAAACTAGAAGGCTATAAAAGAACTAGAAGAACGTTGAAAAGAACATGGTTAAAAGTCAGTAGGAATGATACAAAATGCTTGAGCTTATTGAGGAATAACCTAAGATCCACTCGAATGGCGCAACATGATCTTGTAGTTGACCCAACTTAAGTGGGAAATAACTAATGACGATGATGATGCTTATATTTCCCACTAGCCAAACACACCCTTTGATGAGTTGACATTAAAAACAAGTTTCCAATTCATAATAATTTCTGTCGTTTCCAAGGCCCATTGTAATGCTCTATAGGGTCCAAATTTCAAAAAGAGGGGGAGGGGGAGAGAGAGAGAGAGAGAGAGAGAGAGAGAGAGAGAGAACTGCATCACTATTCTCAGGCAAGAATGGTGGGCCCCCCTTTGGCGGCATCAGGATGAACTCCACCAAATCAAGTGCATCTGAACTCCAAAAAGGGGAACTTGGATGGCTTTTGTTGTTTACTTTTATCACTTCATTATCTATTGATGACATTCTGCGATCTTCCTTGAGAATTTCCTCCCTCACGAGATCTATAAGCAGCGCAGTCTGCAGGAAAATGAAATGGCTAGTTTAAAAATTCTTATCCATGAGCCTAAAATGTAACGAGTTTTATTGGCCTTACCATGGAAGGAGCATAACTATTGGTAATGAGTGCCTTTAGCATGTCAAATCTTTGAACAGATGGAATATCTGCAAGTAGCTGTTCAAATTTTGAACAGAAAATATGAAAAGCATTTTAATGAAGAGAATCCACAAGGGAGAAACTCTACAGTATTCAAGAAAGTGTTAATGCATGAAAAAAAATAAAATAAGAAAATAACAAAGCCAAAGACAAATTTATAATGTTTACCAAATGTTTAAGCAATCATAATTAGAAATGGCAAAGCTATCATTATGCCCAGAACAAAATAACAAAAGCACATTGAAACTTGCAGTTTGGACCACTCCAAAGCAAAGAATCTTTTCCTTGTTAAAATGTTTTGGCTCCTACAAAACCAATGCTAAAAGCTGTTCTCAGCAAGTTTTCTGTCCTAACATCATCCCTACAAATGCATTAACTTCCACAGTACTGGGAAGTTAGAAATAGATGAAGTTAATTATGCCACTGAGCACTTGGAATTTAGAAATGCATGGCATATTTGTGAATACACACCTTTTTCAGTAGAGTGAAGGCCTTCTTTCGCAGTACAGCATCTGAAGCATGCATAATGACCCATTCAACAGCCTGAAAAGGTTCTTTTAGCTGACAACTAAAGCAAACAACAATAAAATCAATCAGAAAAATAAAAGTGAAAGGAAAGGCAGAAACCTGCAGGGTAGCAAAAAGGTTGGTGATGTAGAATATGCAATCTTCAGGACTCCCATTACATTCGTTAGAGATATTTCCATCCATTATACTTAACAAGAAGTCGATGGCATGATTTTTGAACTCCCATAATTGGTCAATGGAGGAGAGAACGTGTCTCAACATCCCTACTGCTTGCCACCTTTGACTTTGATCGCAACGGAGTTTATTCTTGACATCTACCAGGTCCTCACCGGCAACCTCGGCAATATCATCAGACATAGAACCCCAGATAACTGCAAGAATACACAAGACAGGAAAAGGGGAAATCCTACATATTACAACAAGAGAAATCATATATTGCTTAGAGGAAAATAAGAATGTTAAGAATCATGATTAGATGGAATAGGTCAAAATAAACCTGCAAGAGCTGCTCCATTCTTGACAGAGGAAAAACAACCCATAGAATTCTCACTTTCCTCTGCATCATTTTGAGGAAGATATATCAGAAAAGCTTTTCATATTGATAACCATACCATGAAAAATGTAGACCTACAATTCAAGGATGAGTATGTGTGTGGTGCCTTTACTATAGGAGATGTAAAAGAAAAGTGTAAAAGAAATGCAATATAATGTCGGTAGAGCAGGGTTGAAGTCACCCATAAACTATATAAAGATAAAATAGATAAGACGTTTTAGATGGAAAGATATGCGGTGATAGTTGAAAATGTAGGCAATGATGAAAAAAGTAAGGCTTTAGGGGTCAGGTAAATGTCAAATTAAACGAAAGGGGATGCTTTTACACCCCTTAACTTTTATATGGTGTATCCAGACACAAGTGTAACATCATACATGTATGTCAAGGCATTAAGTAATTAATCCAGACCACAAATTTGTGGGGACCGAGGGAGTAACATTCAAAGCAAACAATCAAATTATCGTCTCCCTAATTGTTGGCAATGAAATGCATGTCAAGGAATGTAAGCAATTAATCCAGTCCAAAAAATTATGAGCTCCAGAAAGTAGCCTTCAAAGTAAAGGATTAATGATCATCTGCCAATTGTCGGCAATCAAATGGATACATATAAGATAAATTATAGCCAGTAATCAGTGTTTCCTCACTCCTCTCAGTGCTCCAGAAAGTAGCCTTCAAAGTAAATGATTGAATGATCATCTGCCTCGACAATCAAATGGATACTTGAACTATAAGTTAGCCAGACATCTGAATCATAGTATTGTACAGTCAGGGTGATATTGACCTACCTACCTCCAACATGACATAATGATTTTAAGCATACATGCATGATGGAAAGGTCGCACAGATCATAAAATGGTGGTGAAATCCCTCCCTCCTGTAAGAATACATGCAAGTTGGAAAGATCCTACAAATCATACCATGCATATACATGACAAAAATATCCCACAAATCATAAAATTTACATGCATGAAGGATCCCACAAATTATAAAATCGTGGTGAAAAACAACAAGTCTAAAATAAGACAAAATCTAAAACATTACCTCTGATGATCATATTTGAAATCCGGTCAACATCAGATCCAGTTATAAGGCCAAGATATGACATGCCACAAAAGGGAAGAAAGTGTGACAGTTGGAATGCAAATGAAACACGAATTGAAACTCTATCTGCCAGACTGTTATTTGCTAAAAGGGCCTGCATGACAAAGCAAAAAATGGAAGTGAATAAAAGGCAAAAGATACACATAGAAGATAAGAAAAAGGTACAAAATGCTAGTATACAAATCTATGAAGATCTAAAATTCATGCAGAGAACAACCATTTATGAGAGATTCAACATGATATGTAGTGACTACCATTAACTGTAGAACATATAGGCCAACTAGAGCTTGGAGCTCCTCTCTTTTTCTTCCCTCCTATTGAAGAGAAAAAATAAAGAAGGCAAGGGAAGAAAAAAAAAGACAGAAGACAAAATTGGTTAATTGCAGTGAGTTGATAAGACAAACAGAAAAACCAGCATTGACCCAAAAAAGCAGGATGCCAGCTGAAAAAGAAAAAAGGAAAGAAAGTGGAACAAACCAATTTCTCACAAATTGTTTGTATAGAATTGGCAATGTTAATTGCTTTACTATACAAATCCCATAAAGAGGCATTATCTTCACGGTCTAACTCCCCTGAGAGAGACTTTAAAGATATGAGTACAACAGGTACTGCTACTTTTATTTGCTCAAATTGGCATCTCCGAGTAGAAAGAATTACTGAAAAGATTGGTAAAAGATTCAACAATCCAATTAGTCAACTTTTCATCAGCACACTAGATAAGCTTTAAAATTTTTAAACAAAATCTAGCAAAAAGTGGCTAAGCAAACCTTTTCAGAAATATTTGCTGTTACTTGTTGCATATTTTACCAGATAATAGAGTTACAAGGTTTTCCGTTACCTTCACACTGTCTTTTTTTAATGCAGACTACAGCTCTCCCATTAACAATCATACACTTAGCTTCTACTCAAGTTCTCGGAGAACTTAGTTGCTACATACACAAAGGTTGGAGAGCTAACTAAATGGGAGGATGATGGGGAAGAAATTAAAAAAGAATCATAAACAGAGCATCTACAGATGACAAAATTAAGTTATACTCATGCCTTGCCCACCCATCCACATGTAAGCCAATATTTACAATTATTAATCAAACCATAATGGACCTAGAATCAACAAATAAACAAAATGTGCAATTTGATCATGACCACGAATCTCAAATATTCAATTCAAAACAGATTTTTACCACAAATAATAGTACAACAAATACTCTAAACACAACAAGATTATCCAACAGATTCAACTGAGTACCTTTTGACAGCCCACTCAAGAGAGGAACATAACAAACCGGTGTTTTCAGCACTTGGGGGAGGGAATCTAGTGCCTGGTCCAATTTAAAGGAAATGTCACCAAAACGAAGGCAAGAAAATCAAAAAACTATTAAAAAAATGAAAAAAAGAATAAACAAGTTTGATCATTTAAAAGAACATGTATTCATCTCATATGCATCTAAACCAATACAGACTAATCTATAATTCTGACAATAGTCAATAGGCCTTAAGAAGCATCAAATAAATCATGGTTGCATTTAAAAGAAAATTAGCAAAGAAGATGATGGAGAATCTTTCTCTTCTTCCAACATCTTCCCTTTTCTCATTGATTTAGGGCATCCTATCCCTACATTAGAAGAATAGGTGGTCTCTTCAAGGATAGCTTGTTCCTATCTTGGGAACAGCACTGGGGCCTCTAAAGCAAAATGACAATAAACCAAGGTTCTCAAGCACCCTAAAGGCAATATTTATAATGCTCCAGAAAGATGGAATGACAATGATAACCAAGATGACTGAAAGGAATGAATGAATCATTTCACTTGTTTGTGACTTAACCTGGAACTTTATGGAGGAGATAAACAGCTAATACATGTATACCAGTGTTTCAAAGGCGACAATCATTTCTTTTCGCTTGCAAGAGGCTATAAAATCTATGGCATACATTCATATCATGCAAACTATCTGCCTCCTTGTCTATTGATGCTTTTCATTTAGCAAAGAAATGTAAAAAATCATAAACGGTTGGCCATCAGAGACCAAGTCATCTCATTTATCTTGCTTTATTGGTGGCAATAATTTAAGATATACATGACTAAAAGGACAAGAATAAACACATAAGGAGTGCATCCTGCCCCCTTTCAAGGCCCATTACTTCAATGTCTTGAATTTATTAAGCACTGAAATTGTAGGAAGAATGAATTTGTTTATTGATTTATGAAAAAGGAAAATTGCTGAATTTTCTGTTTCCAAATGTTCCCCATTTTAAAACATTTATCAGATCCAGTTTGCATTCCTCATTTCTTTTACTTTCACAAGTCTTCAACATTCATACACAATAGAAAGGCAAAGGAAGTCTGAAGTTTGACAATATCATGTATAGAAATATAGTTTTGTAAAATAAACAAGATCTGGTGGGGAACCTAGTAGGACGCTTCACACTAGCTCAGATATGCATATCAATGTTCCAAGGGTGTTAATTGTTTCATTTAAGAGCCTATACTCTAGGTCATATATGCATGTTAAGCAACCTATTCTCACATTTGATTATGCTACTTCAACTGATTTTCATCGTAGAGGAGAGAGTGTAAGCATACAACAAGCAGTAAAGGCACTGATTAATTCAAATTGCCAACAACGGTGAATGAGCTTACTTCACAAAAGATTGCAAGCATGTCCCTTGGATTACAAACTGAGACAAAATGATCAATGATGCTCTCTGCCAGCTCACAATATTCAGGCGATAGACCAGCAAACTTTACAACTACCTTAGGCAACATAAGAGACAATGCATCAACGACCACCTGCATACATCATTTATTAGAGATCCTCAAATCGAAGACAAGATACAAATAATGAGCACAGTTTAAATGTACTATTGATGGAATTGCAAATTTCAGCCCAATTAATAAGAATTGACACAATCAAGTCGTAATACCACCAAACTTGAACCTCAAAGTTGCATTTTGAGAACTACTGCTTCACATGCAAATTTATAAACTAGAAAGCAAACATCAGTCCATATCAATCAGGAACATAACGAATCAAATAGTAAACAATGCCTTCATATTTGAAAATGCATGCATACAATGCAATTTATTTGCACGTCCAAACACAAAATGAAGTAAACAACTTATCTAGAACTACCTCCTTATCAATGCCATCATATTTGAAAACGCATGCATACAATGCAACTTGCTTGAACATCCAAACACAAAATTAAGTAAAAATCTCATCTTTTCACTACCTTATCAGAAGGAAACAATGCCAGCATATTTGAAAACGCATGCACACAATTCAATTTTCTTATGCACCAAAACACAGTAAAAGTCTTGGTTTGCACTACCTTGTCAAAAGAAAAAAATGTCATCGTGTTTGAAAATGCCTGAATACAATTCGATTTACTTGCACATCCAGACACAAAATTACATAAAGTCTCGTCTTGCACTACCTTTTCAGAAGGAAACAATATCATCATATTTGAAAACGCATGCATACAATTCAATTTATTTGCCCATCCAAACACAAAATTAAGTAAAACTCCCATCTTACACCACAAAATTAAGTAAAATTCTTGTCTTGCACTACATTAACTACCACAAAAACCACGCATGTTAAGCATCACACGTGATCCGAACAGTCCATCTCATGGTTCTTCCCTGCACAACCAACAGCAGAAAAGTTCAATACATAAATACTAGCAAATATTCCAATCCCCACCATCCCAAACTATCCCCAGTGGGCAGCCATCATCATCTGCAGGCCACCCACAGATAAGACACACTAGGTAGACAGTGAACCTCAAATTCCTTCGCGCACGCAATGAAACAGCCAAAAAAACTCACGAAAATTGCACAATCACGAAAGCCAATTGCAATTCTAAATCCAGAAAACAGAAAAGCCACAACCTGATTGGACGCAGGAGAAACCACGAACCGACGAATCTCAGACAAAACATCGAATGCGCTTCGGTTCGAAGTCTCATCGTCGGAATTGGATTGTGCGAAGCTCCAGACGGAATCCACGAAGTCAGCGAGATCGCGGACAGCGGCATCCGACCGCTGGAAATCTTCAGCTTCCAGGGACTGAAATCAAGAAAACCAAGCAACACTGCAGATGAAATGCAGTTGAGGGCGAGGGGCATGAATGTGATTACGAGAAAAAAGGAATGGCTTTTCCGAAATCCGACCTCGGAGCATGAGGCCAGAAGCTGCCGGAGAAGAGGAGCTGAGTCGCTGAGGCGTAATCGGTCGAAGCGTAGTTCGTCGTGGAGCTTCGCTTCTTCTGCTGCTGCGGAGGAAGAAGACATTGCCTTGTTTTGGTTTGTTGGGGATTTCTCCCGCCTGCGATTAGAACAGCTAAAAGCGCTTTTTGGCCTCCAGAAGCATTTTTAGGCTTCGTTTGGCACCCTGGAACTAAGTACTTTTTAAAGAAATGCAGTTTACAATAGAACTTTAACGAAAAGTAATTAAAGTAAAAATATTTTTGATATTAAATATTTATTTGGTTATAATACGATGAAATTACTTTTATCATGCAAATGGCAAAAAAAGATTTAAAAAAATTATGTTTTAATTTCATAACCAATTATCTTCAAAAGAATTATTTAAATAATATAATATACAAATCAAATTTTAAAATTTAAAATAAGTGTTAATAATAAAATATTTTCAATATATATCATTAGGTTAGAAGAAAAAGAATACTTAATATTTTTAATATTAATATACACATATGATAAAATGCATACACTGGCACGCATATTTATATATATGCATATGAAAGTCTTATTCATGTTTGTGAGTCTTTTTCATTAGCTAAGGTCGCTAGTTACACTTT
Source organism: Pouteria campechiana (assembly GCA_036873735.1). Classification (NCBI taxonomy): domain Eukaryota; kingdom Viridiplantae; phylum Streptophyta; class Magnoliopsida; order Ericales; family Sapotaceae; genus Pouteria; species Pouteria campechiana. Next base: position 17,875 of record JAYJMB010081129.1, read on the forward strand.
TGTTTCATCCTATATGTAAGTACCATATATCACCTTTTCTAAAAAATTGTGATAGTATACTTAATTAATTTTATCTTTATTACTTAGCATTCTAAAATCTTCATTATACTTTAATTTCTAATATTTACTTGTGATTCCACTATACATACTAGCAAAAGGGAGGAGCACATGTGGGCTTCTTGATGCACTTCTAATTAAGATTGATGATAGAAATAGATGGAGTAAGATATTTTGGGCATTTTTTTAAACATTTACCAATTTAAGTGAAATAAAATAGATTATTGTGTGTTTGGTTTAAGGTAAAGAGGAAAAAGAAAAAAATGAAATAGATGAGCTTTTTTTTTCAAAGATAAATACTAATATAAAAATAAGATAATTATATGTTATTAAATTTTACTTCAATATAAGAGAGAAAAAAAAAACTTTACTCATTTTTTACTAAAAGTGCTTTTACTCTCTTTTGCCTTAAAACAAATAAATCTTAAAAGAAAAAAGCACGTGCATGCATTCAACTCATGAATCTTATGATACTACCTTCTTTCATTTGAGTTGATATTTTTTTAATTAATTTAAAATTCTTAAAAATAACATCACCAAAGTTGAAAATAACGTTAGAATATTTGTGAACAAATGTAAAAATAAATTAGTTAAAAATCGATGATAGATAAATATTACATAAAATAAAAGGGGACAGTTTAAAATCTGATTTTAAAATACTACTAAACAAATACACCCAAACATTTTAGTTTCAGCTACACTAATAGTTTACAGTTTATATGATACAGAGCGATATACCATATTTGCTAGTGATTTCCGTGTGGCATGCGTGTCAATTTCCGTGATTTCATTAACGTGCTAAGCCCATGGAGAATTTTCTCCTTCTCACAAAATGTTGTTTTTCGGCTTATGAGGTTTCGTAAAGTGCTTCTAAATGTTTCTCCACTGCTGAAATTTAGTAAAAGTACTTTTTAGGCGCATGAAAGCACTTTTTTTGTAAAAGCAGGGCCAAATGGGACCTTATTCATTTGCAATTTTGCATGCTGTTTGGCCTGAAACGAAAAGCGTCTCTCCTCACAATATAAGCTTCTTTTCTATGGCCAGACAAGCTGGGAATGGGAGCTTTCCAGAATAACTTTTGCTATAAAAAATTTCTCAATTTTCTTCTTTTATTCATCTTTCTGCAACTAGCCATAATACTTTCCTTATAAAATAAAATATAAATTGCATCTATATAAATTAATAAATAAATCAATAAAAATATAGATGATATTTTATATAAAAATAAAGGTATAAAAATAAAAATTTAAAACTAATATATATGATACAAAAGACAAAAATATATAAATATGAAATATATATAAATTTATTTGTGTATGTAAAATAAAAATATAAAAATAATTTTCCCACATGAGACTATAAAACAACTTTGGCAAGTTAATATCCACTCTTAAATTATTTAAATTTATGGTCTATATGAATATTTAATTAAGATAATTTTTAGATTTTTAATTAAAATAATAATGATAAGATTAATAGTTGGCTGGAATTTTATAACTTATCAAAATGTATAACTTGTAAAATAAATATGTGATGGAGATTATAAAATAAATATTTACAATATATTATCTAGGAAATATATCTATTGTACTACTTGTTATTTTTTTCATTTTTAAAATTTCCAATTAAATGTTATTTTAAATTCAAAAAAATAAATACTTGAGATTCAATTACTAATATTTTACTGGAGGTTGTAAAAGGGTACTTTTTTTTGTCTTACTTGTGGTTGCTTTTTCTTTTATAAAATAATAAAAAAAGACTTGTTATATTTACTTTAAAAGAATCTAGAATCCACCGGACGTGTAAAACCAGGAAAATTTGTACTGTTTTGTAAAATAAAGATGTGATCAAAAGAAAGGAGAAAAGTGTCACTTTGGAGCTATTCATAGAGTTTTAATAATATATTATCATTTTGAAATTTGAGATAATATTTGATTAAAAAATTTTAAAATTTTGAAAAGTTTTGTTTTCACTTTAGATTTTTCGGCAAAGCATTGTATCCATTGTGAAAAGTTCTCAATTTCTTCAAATGTACACTTTATATATTTGGGTAAAACCTATTTTTACAATTCTATAGATACGAAGGCATAATTTCGGTATAAAATAAATAAATAAGCTTTTTTTGATAAATATGAAATATGTTTTTACGTAAAAAATAAAATTGTTATGATAGATGAGATCAGATATATGGGTCCTTAACGAATGAATGACTGGCCAGCACTTGGACTTTTCTTTTAACATTCTGTGGCCGGCCCAGAAGACCTGGGAGCCCATTTTTGCGTATGATTGATAATGGTCTGGGCTGCCATTCAAACTTGGACTTTGAGGTAGAGCCGTGCTTGAAATGTTGGCCCTTTAACGGCCCTGGCTAATCCTAAAAGGCATGTTTGTTTCAATATTATTTGAACGGGACGGGACTACTGGTTGAACCGGTTGGACCATAGGCGCTAGGCTTATGGTCCAACCGGTTCTGCCAGCTAGTTTAACTGGTTGAATTCTTTTTATTTTAAAAAAATTATAAAAAATTAATATAATATAATTTTAAAAAATCTAAACAATAACTATTAATCCAAATATATTAATATTTCATTATAATATTATACTATTTAAATTTATTCTTTTATTCTATTAATAATATTAAATTTTAAAAAGTCTACCATTAGATTAAATTAAAGTAGACTGAACTAGTCAATTGAGTCCTAGCTATCGAACTGGTTTGACTCGCCAGTCTGTTTTTGATACACTGATTTGTTTTCAAACAAAGGGGGTAAAAATTCTCTTTTTCCCAAAAAAGCCTATTGATTTCATTGTCCACCTTTTTATTTTTACTTTTTTCTTCTTCTTTATATATATATTTTTTATCTCAAACCAAGCACTCCCTTTGCTATAATAATTCTCAATCACTTAAAAGAATTTTCCTTTCCCCTTATAATTTTTATTATTGTCTACTTTGATTTGTTTAGATTATATTCAAATACCCAAATTAGTTTTTATTGATTTATAGGCAGTGCTTTTTACTTATTAAACTACTTAAATTTATAAGAAAAATATTTTAGAAATTCGCATTACCTTGATATTAAATGTTTTAGAACAAAAAATTAAAGAGGACAATACTTAGCACAATAATAATAATAATAATAATAATAATAATAATAATAATAATAGAATTGCCACCCGGGTTCAGTTTACGAGGAAGAATAGAATTTGGTTGGTGGGTCATAAATGAATGAGATGGGTGGAACAGCTACAGAAGTAACACCAATGCCCCCCCGAAGCTATCCTCAACGAAAAATTCCACAGCCATTCCCGTGGTCTTGTGCTGTCACCTCAATCCGGTCGTTCGGTGCCATTTGTTCGACCTGTCATCTTTTCATTCAATGATGTTTAAAGCACTTTCTAATCAGGGAACTAATTTTCCCTCAGGCCCCCACGTCGATACCCAATACATCTGCTGCACGTTTTTCTATTTTACTTTCGAATACTCAATAGCTACCACCAAACATCTTGAATGTGTGCTTGACTAGGTTTTCCATGACTCTTTCTTTCAAAACTTTCATTTCATGTGATATTAATTTATCTTTCACAATCGTTTTCTCTCTCATTTCATCATCTGTACATATTTGTTTATATTAATTTTATTTTTTCATGTAATAAAAACATATATATATATTGTCTTTATTTACCATTTTATGTCATCGTTACTTAATTTTTATTTAAAACATCATTAGATCGAAACTGTTGGGTATTAGGTATCTTATATTCTACAAGGTGAATCGGTCTTATGCATGTGGGCTTTAAGGTTGAGATTTTAAAAGGGGAAAAAATATGATATCTTCTCAGCTCTATCATTGTAAGTTTTAAAATCTCACAAGTGAGAAAAGGAATAACAAAAGTATATTAATTGATTGGGAATAGTGGATCTAATTTACAGTCTTCCATGATTTTTTTTTTCTTCATGTTTAA
>JAYJMB010081140.1:0-21890 GCA_036873735.1 Pouteria campechiana
CTTGCAATCTAACTACAAATGTTGCGAGATCCATGACCACATGGTATCCCACCTTAACTGCAACACAAAAATCACAATAGGTTAATTAGGCCTCTTCACCATTAAAGGGGGCATCAATCAAACAAATAAAGCTCGGAAAGGGGCGGAATCCTAAATAACCAAATGAACCAGCCCGACAAGTATCCAAACCTCAAATTCAGAATAATCAAATGCTAGTAAACATCCAAATTTCAAAAACCTATTGATCATATTCCAAGAGGCATCCAAAACCAAGCCTCAATCAATTATCCAAATGTGTAATTACTAATCACATAATCAAATGTCAAAATCTCAATCAAATAATCAAGCCCAGGCATATATCAATCAAGTAGCCTAAATCTCCGATTCTTAAACAAACACCCGACCTAAATACATACAAATAATATTATGATTAGTATCCAAATTCAAATTTACACATTTCATATTGATATCCAAGTCCAAGCATGCACTTGAGTGTTAGTTCAAAACACATTCCCAATCTAAGCATGCATTCAAATCTTAATCCAATTGTTAATCTCACTTTCTTACTAAATTAAATTACCAAGCCTATGTATATACATCTATTAAATATCGATTACGATCTGTCCATCCAAACAATCTCTTAATTCATATATAATGCATCATATATCACAAAATCGATCATACTCATCATAGTTCATGCATACAAAATTTATCAATTGTAACAACCAAAACAACTTAAAGCCATAACTCTAATCCAGTGTCAACCCTTGGGAGGGGAGAAACACACATGTTCATCTATCATATTATCAGTCAAAACAACTTACTTCATCCCCATAGAAATTCAATCTCAACTGACACAATTATGACACTATGCTAATTCATTCACATCGACATATTCACAAACAAAGTTATTCAATCATATATATAAACATATCATTCATCACAACTTCATCAAGGAACCCATATGTCAACAAAAAATATATTATCAGCTAATCATCATAATCAAATAACCAATCAAGTTCATACAACTATTTTAACCATAAAAATCCAATGATTCCATTGCAAATAGATTAAACATATAAAACCACATTTAGATTCTTGAAACTTCATAGTTTAATCATTTCAATTTCAGTTACATCCCAACATTCAAATAAGATGCATGTAAGCACCACCATGCTTTCCTGCTCTACTCTGAACATAACTTACAATGTTCACCAATATACATGCTCTTTTCAATCATAATGATTTCATATTGATATCCGCTATATTAGACCAAGTCATAAGTATCCTTCAAATTCATTTCATATGGATATCATTCATGCATAGTCATATCAATCCATCATATCATATCAATTCACTATAACTTCCATGTCCTTCATTTGCTTACTCATGCCTTTAAATTATTTTGTAACTCAATGTTCTTACAAGTTCCTATGGCATTTCATTTCCTATTTCTATTAACCTATTGCCATCATAAGAATTTAGTGCTATCACATATAGTAGCAATACTTATTACTTAGTGCCTGAGACTTATCACACAGATAAGTCCTAGGCTCTGATACCATTCTGTCCTGCCCGCTTTTTGCATCGCGATGCTATAATTTCCACTATATTTCACTTAAATTTGCCCAATTTTAGGGTGGGGTGCTTTGCTAAAAATTTGGTAGAGTTTAACCTAAAATATTAGGGTCTAACCTATACAATATTTATCAAATAAAATAAAATAATAACATAACTCTAAAATACACACCCACACTCCCACAGCCCAAGATTGGACGAACCATAATGGCAGTATACATAATTGGGATCATATCATTCTAATACAACATCAAATATACCTATCTATGACATGCCATACATTTCATTATATATCAATTGACATTTCCAGTTACAATTATACAAATCTGATTGAAATATAATTATACATCATTAGAAATCTTTGAATACAATTATACAATCACATACAAATTTGAAATTCGCATCACTATACCACACACCCATTTTCTATAAAATATAATAATGATTATTGTCTTTAGGCTCCCTTGCTTGACCTACCAGCTAAAAATATAAATAAGAAGGCATGAGTTTGGGCAACTCAGTAAGTAGGTAAGTATTATAAAAATAAGAATCAATAATTAAGAACATCACATGTTCACATTCAAAACATTTATAAGCATACCCCTCATGAAAATATAATAAATGAATCTTTCTATTCCATTCAACAATCCTTAATAACATAGCATACTCAAAATCTTATTTGCAATTGTGTAACATACAAAATCCAATTCTAAACCAAATCAAAAGATATGCTATAGCCTCAGCAATCACATACCTTGTCATAAGTAAATATTATTCAATTCAATCCAAAGGATATTCACTATCCACAATACAAACACACAAGCTCGGATACCATGAAATGGGATATTTGTATCCCATTCAATGTTACATACAATCAAAAGCCTACTTACTTGCATGAAGTGCTACTTCATTGATCCTCATCAATTTCTTAACATCTCATACTCCATAGCTTTCCATTCATGCACACTTGGCCCTACAAAAGAATCATCCACTTTTCATATAACAATGTCCTTTATGTACAAAAGCAATGTTAACTAATTCACATTCGTCACTTTTAGTATAATCAAAATTACATTAATAATGAATTACACCCAAAAATAACAATCTTTTTATCTCATTATATTAGGTTTTTTGGGCTACCCTCAATACCCATTTTTTGTAATTCATTAAGCATATAAGTAATTCATCAAATAGTTCATTTACATCATTTATTTTATAACAATTCCATAAAATATTTAAGAGAATCTTCTTTCCAATCATACATACATATCATACAATATGATCATCATCTAATTAATCATACAAACAAGCTAACTAGATCATTACCTTACTCAATTAACTGCTTATACATTCAATACACAAAATCCCTTTTTGTAATTCATATAAATTATGAATAATAATAAGAAATTGGAATTTCTTATACTAAATTCACCTTAAAAACACTTGAACCAACCATTTATTAAGTTCCCCCATGATTTTATCCATAGTTCATACCATTTTTCCCAAATTTCAATACTACAAGTGTTACAAAGTAATATAGCTTTGAAGCTTCTTGATCTTGATAGGTTGTTGGAATGAATACACTAGGAAAGTTGATAGCTTTTAAGCTCCTCAAGTTAAGTAATGGGACGGTTTGAGATGGTGCTTTTATTGATGCATAAGCTCTTCCCTTATGTTGTAAAGAAGTAGGCCTTGATTGAAAATAGGACCATGAAAGCTCTTTTGTAAGCGTTAAAGTTTAAGGTCTTAACCTTTGGGATTACAAGATGTTTAATGAAGGTTAAAGTTCAATCACTTGCTTCTGCTTCTATTTTTCCAACAACTGAAATGTCCCTAAGCTTCTCCTTAAGTAGATCTAAGAATCTTTACCATTGGAAGAAGTAGGGCTTAAGTTGTAGCTTTGAAATTCAAATTTTTGATCGTAAGACATTGGCAGGTGATACCATAGGTGGCTCGGCCATTAAGCTGCATGCCACTCGATATTGTAGGTGGTATGTCCAAATGGTTGTGGTTGATTTTCTACAAAAACTCGTACACCATTCTTGCTATCCATTCGTAGGTGGCCGCGGTTGTAGGTAATCTGCACAGGTGGTAGGGGAAATTGGCAGGCCGTATGCTCAGTTGATTTTTTGGACATGGTTTCGGGCTTGGCTTCTATGTCGGGAATTGGCAGGCTATATTCGCAAGTGGCTACTCCAAGGGATTGTGGTCTTGCACTTTGAATTTTGAACTTTTGCCACTTTGTTATTTTTCATTTTAGATCAAAACATATTTATCCACATATGATTTACATAAATTGTTAGAACATAGATAATGTGAATCATTTTTTTACAAAGAATGAATTTGTTCAAATTTCAAACATATTTTCATTCTTTCACACACAGATGATAACTTCATGAATCACATATATTTTCTTCTTTATCAAATATCAAAAACATATAAATAATCTAATAAATCACAATATGATATACCATACTGAATGCATTGTAGATCATGATAATCTCTTCATTTCTAAGATTTTAATATGCTTGCACTAATAATAACTCATTGTAACATACATATTTCAACTATATATGAATTGTGATCCATTATAGAGTGATATACAAAGATATATGCTGTATGGATCATATTCTAAATCTTCATGCATGTACAAGATATCTTTATAAAGCTCATTTGCATATGATCCAAAACATTGAAACAATAAGCAAGGTTTTATGGATCAAGAAATTTCTTCTTCTTGTAACACATTTAAAATCATATCAAACATGTGTATATGCTTGAATAAATAATTTACCAAAGCTATACATAACAAACATATTTGTCTACATATCAAGCTTTCTAAATTGGCAACATTATTAGCATAAAAAAATCTAAATACAAGTTTTGGTAATCATCAAAATCATATCCTTTGGATCAACAATCTCTCTCTTCTTGATGATGACAAAACTTGAAGATTTATGACTTTTAAAGAATGTGCTAATGATCCATTTTCAATTTCAAACTCCCCCTATTTAATTGGAATTTGTAAACCTATGGAGTTTGACTTTTACATGAAAGCTAGTCATTACATATATGATGTTGTGTTTTTCTTGAAACACAAGTCATGACAAAAATTGAAGACTCATATATTATCTTCCTCAATTCTTTCTTTCTCACTTCTTCTCTCCCTTTATATCATATTCTTTAATTCTTGTCTTCCTCGATTCTTCTCCCCCTTTTTGTCAACAAAAAGGTGAGTTCGGGACTTTAAGGCTTTCTCCCCCTATTTGTTCTCTAAGCAATTCTTTCTCAAATGCTCAAGTATTTTTCTCCCTCAATGTCTAAAGGATAAAACACTCAAGCAAAACCATTGTCATGATATATAATGGATTTTCAAAAATAACACATTCATGTCATGGGCAACATTCAAACATTACCTAATTCTTAGCGAGAGGCTTTAAACAATTGTTGAGTATTCATCATTGCATTCATCAAAATCTTAACAGACAGATATGGATTCATGTAAGCAATTGTTAATCATTTATTCATCAGAATCATATTATATAAACAAACATATTATACTATGAATCTTAGATTTATGTCATTTCAATACTGTTTCATTGATTTATATCAAATTTCAGAGAGAAAATACATGATAAACCTAACTACATCGTTCTCTCATAGGGTTCTCACAAAATATACAAGATATCTAAAACATTTTCAACAATAATTTTACTTTCTGAAAATGTTTAACTAAAATCTTTCTATGAGGTATGAGGATCAGTAGAATGCAGAGGTGAATTAGGCGCCCCCCTTAGTGGCACCCGGGGTAGAAATGAGCTCCTCCATCATAAAAGTTGGTTCTGAATTAGCTAGTATGGTGGATGAAGTAGGATCAGCTCTAAGTGTAGACTGAGAAATCCCATAATGTGAAAGAAGAATGTCTATCTTCTTTTCTATCATGTCTTGTGCTTTCCTCAAATCACCTACTTTTCTTTTAGTTCTCTTCTTAATTGACCTAACTCTTTTTTTTAATTCCTTCTCTTCTAATGATAGGGATGCATATGCAAATGATCTTGGAATGGTGATTTTAGGTGAAGCCCTAGGGTATGATAAAACTCTCTCTGCATTGGGACTAAACCTGTCATCTCTTTCTCCCATTTCCTCTATCTCTTCTTTCATTCTTTTCATTCATTTTAGCCACATAATCAAAAATTGAAATCCCCATTCTTTTATTAGGGTAGCACCTAACCAATCTTTTTCAAGTGAGGGCATTTTTAGATAAGACTCTCCACATACAATAACTTGAAAATGTTCAAATAACTTCATTAACCACACACCATATGGAACTACATGGTCAGTCCACTGTGGCATATAACCAAAGGCTGTGAACGTTAATTTTGGGAGGCTAATTCTTTGATAAGTGTACATTTTTCATAATATTCTAGCATCATTTGCTGTCACCTACTCTATTACTCCAAGCTTAGGCACAAACATATTTTCTAAAACTTTTCTAAGCATTTTGACCTCAATAGTCATATCCTTTGTCCTCATATAGGTATGAGCACATGTGTATTCAATGTCAGTGGACAAATTGTTGAATATTTCTTCTTTCTTGAGTCCATCTTCATCTTCCTCTATTGGCGCTCCTAGAATCTCTCATAAATGTTCTTCAAGAGACAGTAAATGTGTTCCAAAGCTTATCTCCTCACCTTTCACCATTGATTCATATAAGTTGGGTTTCTAGTTGAAATAAAATATAATTACTATATATATATATATATATCTCTATATATATATAGGTGCTTCATACTCCATCAACTCACTCCTTACTTAATAATTCAACATAGATCGGAAATGAGATTTGCATTTATCAAGGAAATTTAGATCTATCTTCTTTTGACATGGACCAATCTTCTAAGCATTGAGGTACAAAATTTGAACTACTACTTTTGTCACACCTCGCGTTCCAAGGCACGACTTATCATTTTCTATTGTATTTTCACCTCGACTTCGTCGCCTTTTAGGGTGGGGTGCTCGAGTCCCATTTTGGAACTCGACTAGTTTCTACAGAAAAATGGACAGAGTTTCCTTAAAATATTAAGAGCTAACCTGTACAATTATTTATCAATTATAATAAAATACAATATAAATTCTAAAATATCCAACCACATAAACCCAGCTCAGAATTTGGATAGAATCATGATAACAATCTAATCCTTAAAATCCATTACAAACTGATGATTAAATCATTAAGACATGCCATTATATCTTATTATACATCATTTGAATCCTTAAATATAATACAAATATACAACCAATTATAATTCTAAATACTATAATCAAAGAGTCTTCAATCTTGCTCAACAATCCCAATCTACATTTGGGAAATCTTCACCTGGCCTATCAGCTAAAAAAAATAAATAAGAAGGCATGAGTCCGGGCAACTCAATAAGTAGCCAAATATATTAAATAATAATTAATCTATAATTAGCATATTTCATATCAAATAATTAATATTACTAAATCAAGAGTTTCATGTTATTTCCATCTAATCAAATAAGATCATATTGAATCAATCTTCAATTTAAATATACAACAAAGGGATCTTATCCATCCCCTACATTAGACATCCTTATCAGCCCAAAATATTAAATATTCCAATCTAAGGGATACTTAATATCCCTAACAACCAAATAATATCAACTTAAACAAATATGGGATGTCCACTATCCCCAATCAAAACATACATGCATGGATTTTAAACAAATGGGATATACATTATCCCTAGCCATTCAATTAAAACAAGTGGCTACTTACCTCCAGCTCTATACCTTTTCATCCTTCTCAGATCATCCTATACATGACAAAATCCTATTTATTTACAACCATAACTCGAATTGATTTATTGCTAATCACATATGCTTTTCAAATACATAAAGGCATATTTATCAGTATACAATCAATAGTCAATATATTCAACATTCACTTAACCTTTTCAACATGCCAATTAAACTCTAAGTACATCTCTCCCATAAGGTCTTAGGGTCATAATCATAATGGGTTTTCTTACTTCCAATCAAGTATTAAAACTTTATAATTAAGCCATTAATCCTCTCTATGATGGGAATTATACAAAATTATGACCTTTCCCCAAATTTCCATGATTCATCGAATCCTAATTTGATATAATCATCAGTTCACATACCAAATCCTTTCAAAATGTTATAATTAAATAATTAATCATATTCTCCATGTCAATTATACTTAAGTCAAGCAATTCCCCTAAAATTTTACTATTCACATATGTGTAGAAATCATAGTCAGCTAAGCTCATGAATCCTCATGTCCAATTATGTTCCAAAACACCATTAAATAGGAATAAAATATTTTCCCCATGATTGTAAGCATGAACTCCCATCATTTTCTCCAATTTCCACTATTCTTGAAACCTAACATTGCTAAATCATAGTTTTTCATGCTCAAATCACTATAATCAATCCCTTAAACCATTTCCCCCATGATTAATATAACATAAACCATACAAATTCCCTCTAATTTCACTATTTACAAAAATTACAAAATGATAACTTAGAAAAATCAAATTTTTGAATGGGGGAGATGACTTACCGAGCAATCCAAGTGTGGCTTCTTCCCATGGATGAGGATCCAAGCTTAAAACTTCAAGTGGCCCTCTCCATTTGAAGGAAATCGAATTTGCTTCTGTTTTTCATGATTTAAATTGCTCCAACTTGGGTTTAAAGACAAGATCAAGTGGTTTATTAGCTAAATCAGGTGATCTCTTAGCTAAAATGGCAAGAAACAGGGCTAAATGGGTTTAGGGCATGAAAGGGGAAGAAACAAAATGGACCAGAGTGAAATGGAATATGATGGGGGTGAAAAGTTAGTTTTACCCTTTTATAACTACCAAACGGAACTATTGGTGCCAGATTGGGAGCCCTTGGCACCACTTCATTGCCCAAATGCCCACTTTGCATCGCAATTGGGCACTACCGGCACCAACCTACTGCTGGCTAGGAGATGTTTTTGTATTTTGTCCATAACTTTCTCATAACATATCCAAACTAAGTGATTTTTGTTGCATTGGAAATATCATTGCAAGATCTACAAGTTTTATGTTGAACACATTTTCTTAATCATTCATCATATATTCTAAAAAGTGGGTACAAGTGGCACCTATATTGTTTTTAGCTTCTTTTACTTGTGATATTGCATTTGCAACCCAAATAACTTTACCAATCCAATTAATCCCATACCTAAATCATCACAAAATGAACATTTTATAACATTATTCTCATCCCAAATTCAATTACTAATCTATCCATTATAAAGGACTACTCAAAATTCAGAATTTTATACTTATGAAATATCACCCATAACCTCATTTTACACAAAACACTTCAATATCACCAAAATCACTTCCCACACATCATATGCATGAAGTGAGACTTTTTTATACTATTTGCCACTTTATTTAAAGTCAATTTCCAAAAATCACTCGTTCAGTTGTTTTTAAATGAACTTCTCTGAATTTTTCTGCTATATTGACTTCACATACCATTTTCATTCTAAAATGCATCCAAGTCTTAAACCAAAATTTTTCACACATCACATGCATGAAAAAAAAATATGTTCATACTATTTTCTATCTCATTTGAGGTAAATTATCAAAAATCACCTATTCAATTCATTTTAACTAAATTATCTATCATAAGCAACTTCATATACCATTCTTATCCCAATTTACATCCAATGCTTAAGGTAATGTTTCACACACATTACAATACATATAATGACCATAGTAGATCATTTACATAGATCATAAATAAGCTTTTTTTCAAATTCACCACTTTAGTTCTTTTTCTTCTTATTGCGTTTCTATAGTTCAAAATGATGAAATTTATATAATTTGGTGAAAATCATCTATTGAGTTCTTTTCATTCAATATTCAACTCAATAGTTCAAAATTGCAAAATCATCTCAAATTTTTAATTCAATCTCTCATACATATCATATTACGCATATTGATTATGCTTCACTAATCACTCAAGTCATATACATGACTTTACTCAAAATCACCACTTAGGTTCTTTTCACCCAAGAAACTATTAGTGAGACCATTCCATTTATACAATTCACTTTTCATAACATTTTCTTTACAAAATCCTTGTTTATCATCACATTTTCTCACTATTTTGAAATACAAAAAATTTCTCCCAAATTTTAACACCGTAGGTGTTACAACTTTCCAACTTATTCTACCCCATATCTATTTAATATTCCTTATTTAATCAAGTATTAATACAATATTTTATAACATGTAATCAAGTAAATTATTTTGAGCATTGCATCGTCATATACATGTTGTTTCAATGTAAACATGTTATTTCATACACATGAAGCAATTTTTATCATTTCAAATAAGTTAAACACTAATTATTTGAATTTCTCTCGTTGTATAATTTCACTTTAAACATACTCAAGTAATTTTTGTATACAACATAATCACGAATAATAAGAGTAGTGTATAGAATGGAATAGTTTATGATATGTTCATAATATTTAAGCATTCATCAAGATTTAAGTTATTATTTAATTGTTTTAGTCTTAATAGTTCAAGCCTTTATTTTGATTACGGAAGGAATGACCAGGAATGAAATTCCTATTCAAGACCTTAAACTGTGAAGTTTCCCAAACAGGCTTTGACATATGCATTCACATCCAAGGTAGTCATTTTTAGAGGCATCTAGAGTATATAGAAATGTAAAACATGATTTTCTTCTAAACATATCAAGTTGGGCAACTTATCTCTTTCGATACTCGTTAATTTCTTGCCATTTAGCTCATAATTAATGTTGCCAAATTTGATTCTTCATTTTAGTGCTTGTTGGCATCTTTCCTTCTTCAACTTAAAGTTGGTAGATTGAGAAGGTGATCTTGATTTTCATCACTTTCCTTCTTTTATGGGCTTCCTTCAAACTTTTCCTTCATACACTTAAGATGTTCTTGCACTTTTGCATTATTAGCGGAATCAAACAGATGTGATCTTCATGTATCAATATAGTTAGTGTAGTTCCTTTCTAACACAAGGTAGTATGCTCTGGAAATTCTAAACTGCTCAGAAAAATAATATGCATTTCATCATCTTGAACAGATCATTGGTAACTTAGAATGTTTTCTTCTTATTCAAAAGTTTTCTTTGTCTAAGTTTTTATAAATGCAACATTTTGATTTTATTGATTTTCATCGATAAAGTAGATTCTAGTTGTAGATCAAGACAAACACTCTACCTTAATTATAACCAGCATAGAAATCCTTTGAATTGGCATATTTATGAATCACATTATGAAGATGAGAGTTGATTTTTTTTGAAAACTTTAAATGTCAATATGCTAGATAACTCATTTTCACAAATCAAATAAAAGTTATTCAATTAAACCAAGCATAATTATTTTCTCATGAATGCATAATGTTTTAAAGTTTCAGATAAATTATATGTTTCTTAGGCATATTTATCCTTAAGATATTTTGAACATCTAAATATACATTGCTTCCTCATTTATAATGGTTTCTAGAATTCTTTTCCTTATTTAGTTTTATAACATGAGTTTTATTTTCCTTAAGTTCTTCTGATCTAAGCTAAACTCTAATATCCAATTCATGCACAAGTGAAGCTATATTTGAGACAAATGAATGAATGTACTAAATATGGCAACAAAAGAATATAAGAAAGTTTAGGTTTAAGTTGCCATACTAGCGCTTACCTTTCTTCCTTGATCTTTGGTTTCCATGAATATTGACTTATTCATCCAGTGTCTAGGAACCATTTGTCTTTTGAAGGTACTTGGTATTTTATTTTTTCATCATCTTCCTTCTTCATTTTCTTGCTCCTTTCCAAGTGAGGATCAATTTTGCTTTTAAAGGAGGGATTCTTCCTTTTCTCCTTTTTCTTTTTCATTATTGTCCTCTTTTTTCTTTTTCTTCCTTTCTCGGGTTGTTTCTCATTATCTTGAGAAGATTCATCAATTGCTTTGGCCTTTTTTTCTTTAGTCTAAATTTGAGGCTTAGAAATTTCCTTTTGAATCTTAATCTCTTCTTGAGATTGCCCCCCCCTCCCCCCCCTCAATCTGTGGTAGTTCTTTGATCTGCAATTCTTCTATTTTCATAGATTGATCGTCTTTCTTTTCTTCTTCTTCTTTAGGAGTTTGTTCCTTCATTTCTTGATCTCTTGCACTCAAGTTATTCTTAGTAGCAACATTAGTATCATTTGAATGTAAATCTGTTTGCCCTTCGAAAATTGCCTTTAACCTATCCAACATATCTCTTACACTTTTACAAGTTAAGACATGTTTGTGGTTAGTGGGGCAAAGAGCATGTAGTAGGGTATTTTTAGCCTTGATATTTACTTGCCTATCTCACTCATCATCCTCATTTAAGCCAATGTAAATAACTTTCCACATTTTAAGGTCGTTGGCCATGAGGTTTACTTCTATCCTCTTTTTCCATTGAGCAAAGCTCATTCCATCAAAGTATGGAAGTTGTGCGATGGAATATCCTTTAGAAAATATGTAGGATGACATTATTGGGTTTACTAAATGGATTACTATAATTATTTATATAGCCTACTCTGATGCCAATTGTTGGTCCCATTAGGTGGTTGTACCCAAGAGGAGGGGTGAATTGGGTTTAAAAAGTATTTTCTTGAGCCTTATTTAATCAAGTCCCTCTTTTTCATGAGAGTGTGCTAATCAAAATGATATAAATAATATAACAATGGAAAGCAAGAAAGTAAGACAGTTACATGCATGATCTATAGTAGTTTGAGCCCTCTCTTGGCACCTACTCCACTCTCCAAGGTTTCCCAAACTAGGGTTCCACTATCCCTTATCGAATCACACTTGGTTTCCCAAGCTAACCAAGAACTCTTACATTGGTTTCCTGAGCTCACTAGAAACTAACACTATTGGTATTTCTAAGAGTTCACTAATAACTCTTACAATGATGGTTTTCCCAAGAGCTCACCACCAACTCATTCAATCTGGTTTCTCAAGAGCTAACTAGCAACTCCCCAACCTTAGTTTTCCAATGAGTTAACCAAGAACTCTACAATTTAACTTATACAAAAAATGTCTCTATCTAGGCTAAGATGTACACACAATTAAGGCATAGTTAATAAAAAGATATACAATGAGAACTTTACAGTGATTCAGACTCCTTGAAGTAGAAAGTGATATGGCTTTGAAGCTTATTAATCTTGATAGCTTGTTAGAGTGAATACACTAGAAAACTTTATAGCTTTTAAGCTCCTCAAGTTAAGTGATGGGAAGGCTTGAGATGGTGCTCTTATTGATACATAAGTTCTTCCCTTGTGTTGTAAAGAAGTAGACCTTGATTGAAAATAGGATGATGAAAGCTCTTTTGTAAATGTAGAAGTTTAAGCTCTTGACCTTTGGGATTGCAAAATGTTTAATGAAGGTTAAAGTTCAATCACTTGCTTCTTCTTCTTCTATTTTTCCAAAACCTGAAATGTCCTTAAGTTTCTCCTTAAATAAATCTAAAAATCTTAAACATTGGAAGAAGTAGGACAAAAGTTGTGTCTTTGTAACATTTGGAATTTTGACTATTGGACATTGCCAGGTGACACCGTAGACAGCTGTGCCATTCAGTTGTGCGCTAGGCGATATGGCAGGCGGTATGTCTAAGTGGCTATAGTCAGTTTTCTACAAAAATTCCTGCACCGTTCTTGCTATCCATCCATAAGCAGTTGGGCCAAGCGGCTATGGTGCCAAGTGATATGCATAGGCATAGGGGAACTTGGCAGGCGGTATGCTTGGTTGCTTTTTCGGACATGGTTTCAAGCTTGGCTTCTATGTCTAGAATTGGCAAGCGATATCCGTAAGCGGTTGCGGTCCTGCACTTTGAATTTTGAACTTTTTCCACTTTTTTATTTTTCATTTTAAATCAAAGCATATTTATTCATATATGATTTACACAATTTGTAGAACATAGATAATGTGAATCATGTTTTGCAAAGAATGAATTCATTCAAATTTCAAACATATTTTCATTCTTTCACACGTGAATGATAACTTCATGAATCACATATATTTTCTTCTTTATCAAATATCAAAAATGTATAAATGATCTAATAAATTACAATATGATACACCATAATGAATGCATTGTGGATCATGATAGTCTCTTCATTTCTAAAATTTTAATATGCCTGGATTAATAGCAACTCACTGAGACATACATATTTCAAGCATATATGAATGTGATCCATTATAAAGTGATATACAAAGATATATGCAATATGGATCATATTCTCAATCTTCATGCATGTACAAGATATCTTTATAAAGCTCATTTGCATATGATCCAAAATATTGAAATAATAAACAAGGTTGGACACAATATGGATCAAGCAATTTCTTCATTTTATAACACATTTAAATTCATATCAAACATGTGTATATGCTTGCATAAATAATGAACCAAATATATACATATCAAGTAGATTTATCTACATATCAAGCTTTCTAAATAAGAAGCATCATTTGTAGGGTCCTATAGTGTGGCTTAACCCAAGAGGGGAGGGGTGAATTGGGTATGTAAAAATTCATTACTTAAGCCCTATTGAACATTTCCCTCTTTTTATGATTCTATGTAGTGCATTGTAAGATAGATAATAACAGTAATGTGCATGAAAGGTAAAAGAAGACACACATACACACAAATAACATGATTTTTATAGTGGTTCAAGAACCCCATCTCTACCTCAACTCTTCCAAGAGCACACACTCATTATGTCTTGGGTTCCACTATATCCCATATAGTAGAAATACAAAAGTTTTCCTAGCACTCTTCTAGATTTCAGCTGTAGGGGGCGTAAAAATAGTGTTCCCAATACTCTTTTAGATTCCAACTCCAGGGGGGGTAAACATAGTACTCTCAGCACTATTTTAATTTTTATGAGCTCACAAGAAATCTCACAGGTTTTTAAAATCACTAGAAAACTTGATGATTTTCTAGAGATCACCAACAACTCTCTAGTTTTCAAATTAACTAGAAAACTAATACACTTTACAAAGTGTTACAATGAAGCACAGGGGAATACATGATCTTTTATAGCTCTAGTGATACTAAAAGATCTTTCCATAATGTAAAGACAATGGCTATTAAGAATATAAAAGGTTTAAGCTCAAGAATAGATAACTTAAGGTTTAAGCTCCTGGTCATGGGTGGAAGGATTTATATGGTTAAGTTCATCTGAAAAATATTCCTTCACCTCCTTGTATTATTCCACCTTGTCTCCTTAAATAGTTTCTTCAAAGTTTTAATTGTTGGAGAAGATGGGTTCTGTTGAATGCAAAAATGAGAGCAACATTAAATGATTAAGGCCATTGGGATTTCCACTGTTGGAGTCCATGCCTTGCTGATTTGTCTCGAGTTGTTGCATCGTCGTTCTTTTACAGAAAGGAAGATAAGTTGTTGCTGAAATGTCTTTTCTCATTTTGACTTGACACAACTTGAAAACTTGTAGTGCCACTTATTGCCGTAAATGGTGACTGTAACAAGTTTGCATAATGAAAGCACAGATACAGGTACCATTTAGATGCAAATTAGATGACTCATTTTTACTCTTGATAAGTCATGGCCTCTCTCTATCTGCATTTGTCTGTCATATGTTATAGATAGATTCTCCCATTAGTTTGTCTATTAGCTGATCCTTTGTAAGAATAGTTTGTCTGTTATAAGTAGTAGATGAACTCTGAATGGTGTAGATGAAGTCAAACTGCTTGATAGACAAACTATGCTTTCTTTGCATGAATTCTTCCAAGAGATTTGTCTATCAGTTTATACTTCGTGCATGTGCTTTGTCTGTTGTAAGTAACAAATGAACTCTGTGTGGTGTAGATGAAGTTAAAATGATTGATAGACAAATTTTCATGAACAGAAGAAGTGTGATGTTCTTCTTTGGTTCCATATTTGTCTATTGGAGGTGATAGATGAATTCTGCTTTGTCTTGCTCGAATAAACCAAGTATGATATTTGTCTGATGTAAGTGATAGTCAAACTTTGCTTTACTTTGTCTTGGATGAATTACTTTACATATCGCATATAGGTTTGATTGTAGTAAGTTGTAGATGAACGTGCCTTTGTCTGTTGAAGTCCCTTTTGTCCAAGTAGCTAATTTGTCTATGCATTTTTGTCTTCCACTTCGTCTGTTACTTTGTCTATAGTAATTAATAGATGAATTTGATCCATATATGAAGTGAAGTTCCTCATTTGTTTTGCATTCTTCAAGCAGCAGAAGGAGTTTGTTTCTACAACTTTTTTCTTTTTTCAATCTTAATTTATCTGTCTTGGCTCAACTTGAAGTTGCACTCATTTGTCTATTCATCATGCCTTTTTGTCCTCAGATGAATCCATTCTTCTAACTTTGTTGGTCAGACAAAGTTTTCTTCACTTTGTGCATGATTAACTAGGCAACAATTCCTTAGAATACAGTAGATAGTTATGGTAGTTGGTTGCAGACAATTGTGATCCTGCACTTTGAACTTTTCTACACTTGTTATGTTATTAGCTTTCAAATATAATATCAAAATATATTTTCTCCTCATGTGATTGTAACATATTATAGAGCAAGGATAATATAGATCTTAAGTTCATACTTTGAAAGCTTAAATGAATATGGTGCTTAGTATAATTTAACAAATTAACACATGAATAATCAATAATGTTTAGCGCACCATAAAATAAAAGATGTGTGAATGCATAATTAAACATTCATGATTATGTATTTATATCAATTAATGTTTATTAATTCATAGTCATGCATATGATTGTTAGAGATTTAAGCACATATGTCTTTTCTTAATACAAGTTTTGTTATCATAAAATTCATATATAATAAGACTGACATCATTAAGGTAAAATAAATCTAAATACAAGTTTCGATAATCATTAAAATCATATCCTTTGGATTGACAAAAGGCCTCTAACCACTTTGTAGGAAGATCATTTACCTTTGCAATTAAAGCTTCAAACTCTTCTCTTAAGCTTACAATGAGATATTTGTAAAAGTGTGCTTAAACTTTCACATCCTTATATCCTTGTAATTACTTTGAGCTAGTAAGTGTTAACCCAACTTAAGAAGAGTTGTGACTGTCAGAGTGCAGACAAGAGCTACCTTGTTTATGCCCCCTAGAGCCGAAATCTAGAAGAGTGTTGAAAGCACTAGTTTACATCCCCTAGATCTAGAATCTAGAAGAGTGCTAAGAGCACTGGTTTATGCCTCCTAGAACTGAAATCTAGAACAATGTTGGGAGCACTGGTTTATACCCTGTAGAGCTGAAATCCAGAAGAGTGCTAGGAGCACTTATTTACGCCCCCTAGAGTTAGAATCTAAAAGAGTACTGGGAGCATTGTATATGCCCCTTAGAGCTGTAATCTAGAAGAGTGATGGAAAAACTATGAAAGCCCCATAGAGCTGATCTAAAAGAGTGCTGGGAGCATTATTGTATTTCTACTTTAGTGAGATAGTAAAGCCCAAGACACTAAGAGAAAAGTATGCTTGGAAGAGTGGAGTAGGGATTGTTGCCCAAACTACTATAAAAATCCCTATGTCTTATTTGTTTACATGGTTACTATTTGATTACCTTGCTTGCTAGAGTGACGTTATATCTCAAAGGGGTCTAGAAAAAGTTTTAAATTCCCAAATCATGCCTCCCTTCTTGGGCATTTGCCCTTATGTTAAACTGTTCTATTTTGTTCATTATAGTTCTTCTGAACTTCATGGATTTTTCAACCTCAATTACACTACATGTCATAGATAATTAGATGGGTGAAAATATTTGATTTAAACCTAGACGCCTAATGGTAATAATCATATACTGGATAGAATGAACCCAAGATAATGAATTGAATTCAACATCCCAACAACATAGGATATTAGTGAGTGGCGAAATCAGATCCCTAGACTCTTGGATCTTGTGAAATCTTCTTTACATTATTCACTATTTCTATTATCTTATTTAATCTTATAAGGTGATTTAGTTAGTTTTCACTTCATCTTGTTGGTTTAGGACTGTCATAGTTTAAGCAATTAGATTTAATTGAATTTACAAGGAATTAGAATTTAACCATAAATTATTTTTGCAGTTGCTCTAGTTTTACAAGGTAATGGAGATTCTTTAGGCTTTGCTAGAATACTTTTCCCGTGTTTTGGTTTGGGAGATGTAGATTATGGAGGAGTAATAACTGGAGTTTCAGTTTGCTAAGTTGGGATTTCAGGTTGTTGATTTTGAGTTTCCTCCTCCTCAATATCTATTGGATCTTGTTGAGAGGTTTGCCTAGTAGGAGTATTTGTGGGCTCTTAAAGGAAGATCCACCAGTCCTTCTCTTCATTCTAAGAGGAGTAGGTCTAGGAGTTGATGTATCCTCCAATTTCCTCTTTCCTTTTGTCCTCATAAGTAGCTTTCTTCGAAACAATAACTTTATGACAATATGACTGCAAGAGATAATGAGTTTAAGAGTTTAAATAATGAAGGTGCATGGCTCAAGATAAAATAACATGTTTAAGAAAGTAAGAATTTATTTCAAATTGAATAGGTAGGAATGGAGAAACAAGGTGAAAACAAACTCAAGACAGTTGCACTTCTTACACTAATAATAGGGTACATTACAAATTGTCACAACAACTACATTGCATTTGATCTCAACAATACATCATTTTCTAGCATCAATCTAATGATTAACACTTAACTGCAATAACATTCATCCAAATGCATAAAATTCAATAAAAGGGGATATTTATTAATGAAACAGGGACTTCTAGGGGTGACATGATTGAAATCCAAAATAATTCTTGGGATTTCCTTTGCAAACATTCAAAGATTATTTCTAACCTTAGGATTTCATGAGATTCTAGGATTGAAATCCTAATTCATTGAATCTGATAAGAAAATTAACCCAAAAATTAGGAAATTTCAAATTCAAATGCAAGAGTTCAAACGAACAAAGTATCCCCTTAAAAATTGATGTAGTTAATGTGACCATACATATAAAAACAAGGAAATTAGCAAGACACAATGAATATCTTCAAAAATCATGAAATAAATCCAAAACTTTCAGATTTTGAAACCCTAAACACCCATATTTTAGATTTTTTAATCACCATAATGGGCTTTTCAATCTGAACAAAGAGACAATGAAGATATTCAATTGTTCAACATGAATCAACCGTTTTGAATGAAAAAACCATGGATAAGAGAAAAAATAGTGATCAAAATCTCTTCCGCATACATTCCATAAAAAATGAAAAAATTTGAGGGATTCATGAAGAGAAGAGTATTACCATAATTTTGATTGAGAATAATGAAGAAATGAAGCTTTAGATACTCCAATTGCACAATGGAATGGCAAAAACTCTTGGAGAATCAAATAGGTTTCTCTGAAAAAGAAAACCACGTTATAAGGAGGGGATAATGAAATGTCCCACCTAAATTGTGCATTTAAGTTATGCCATTGCTTCAAATTTGTCGATGTTTTCAAATTGTTTATATATTGAATCCATTAACATTTTACAAAACCATCAATGTTGGATAGTTGTTAACCCACTTTTTAATTTTCACACAAATATGTCTTTAATACTATGAATGCCTGTAATATATCTTACAAATGGATCAATAATTCCAGGCTATCTTCTAATATGCAGAAATTTATTGTGGGAAGTGGTTTTGTGAAAATGTTTGCCAACTAGTCTTTAGTAGAAATAAATTAAACTAAAACATCTTTCAATTGAACATGATCCTTAATGAAGTGATGCCTGATCTCAATGTGTTTAGAAAGTGAATGTAATACAGTATTTTTTATCAAATGTTTTGCACTTGTGTTATCACATTTGATAGGAATAGAAGAAAATTCAAAATCATAATCACTTAACTATTATTTCATCCAAATTATTTGTGAACAACAACTTGTTGTAGCTTTATATTTAGCTTAAGTAGTTAATAATGCAACTATACCTTATTTTCTAGAGTACTATGATACAAGCATACTAGCAAGGAACTAATAAGTTCCCCTTGTACTTTTCTATATTCCTTGTATCTAGCCTAGTCAGCATCAAAATAGCCAACTAAATAAAATGATAAACCTTTAAGGTACCACAAACCTAAATATGATGCTTCCAAAAGATATTTAAAAATGTGTTTGACAGTAGAATAATGTGATTCCTTTGGATTTGACTAAAATTGAGTACAAATACACATGCCAAAAAAAATGCCAAGCTTACTAACAGTCAAATATAACAAAGAACCAATCGTGCTCCTATATAACCTTTGATCAACACTCTTTTCATTTTCATCCTTATCCGCTTTAATACTTGCACTCATAGGGGTTAGCATGCATTATAAGTTTTCTATTTTAAGCTTTTCCAAGATTTCTTTGATGTATTTAGTTTGTGAAATAAAAATACCATCAGTGGTTTGTTTTACCTATAAACCTAGAAAGAATGTTAGTTCACCTATCATGCTTTCTCAAATTCACTTCTCATTTGGTTTTCAAACTCGTTACAGTACTTCTCATTGGTAGAACCAAAGATGATGTCATCCACATTGATTTGAACTACAAAAATGTCTAAATGAATATGTTTAATGAATAAGGTTGTGTCAAATTTATCTCCTTGAAACCTTTTACTAAGTAAAAACCAACTTAGTCTCTCATACCAAGTTCTTGGAGCTTGTTTTAGACCATATAATGCTTTTGTGACTTTAAATATATAGTCTAGATGTTCGTGATCCTCAAAACCTAGAAGTTGTTTGACATAAACTTCTTCATTAAGGTATCCATTTAAGAATGCACTTTTTATATCCATATGAAATAATCAAAATTTTTTAAAGGATGCAAATGTAAGAAACATTCTTATGGCCTTGAGTCTGGCAACAATTGCAAATGTCTCATCATAACCAATTCTCTCTTCTTGGGAATATCTGTGTGCCACCAAACATGCTTTGTGTCTAACAATGATTCCTAATTCATTAAGTTTATTTTGGAAGATCCATTTTGCGTTAATGACAGACTGATCATTTGGTTATGGCACAAGAGTCCACATTATTTTGCTTGAATAATCTGGCTCTTCTTGCATTGCTATGATTCAATTTTCATATGAAATAATGTCTCTCACTATTTTAGGTTCAATGTAAAATAAAAAAGCAAGATTGTCACAAACATTTTGAAGTGAGCCACGTGTTCTTACTTTTTCATGCACATCTACTATGACATCTTCTAATGGATGATACATATGAGCATGTACTATTTGAGATTGATCAAGTAACTCATCTTCACTTGTTCTTATTGAGTTTCAATGGTTTCCTTAGGAAGGTGTGATGTTTCAACTTCTAATGCTTCTTTTGATTCTTGCTAAACTTCATTTGGGGCTTCAAGGAAGTCATATTTCTAATTATCTTCATCTACAACATCAACCTTTCTTGACCTAGAGTTAGTTTCATCAAATCTTACATGGACTAACTCTTCTACCATGTATGTTCACTTGTTGTAGATTCAGAATGCTTTGCTGGAAGAAGAATAACCAAGAAATATGCCTTCATCACTTTTCCTATCAAACTTTCCAAGGTCATCTTTTTCATTGTTTAACACAAAGCATTTACAACCAAAGAAATGAAAATATGCAATGTTTGGCCTTCTACCCATCCATAATTCATATAGAGTTTTCTTCAGAATTGTGCAAATGTATACTCAATTGATTATATAACATGCAGTGTTTACTACTCTAACTCAAAATCTATGAGGAAGATTGGCATCAATCAATATGTCTCTTGTCATTTCAAACAAAACTTTGTTCGTCCTCTTAGTTACTCCATTCTTTTATGGAGTTCTAGGTGCAAAAATTAATGAATTGACTATTATCAAATTCTTTGCCATGATCACTTTGAATTGAAAGAATTTGCGTTCTACTTTCATTCTGAACTTTGTGATGAAATTTCTTGAAAGACTCAAAATATTCATCTTTTAAACTAGAAATAATACCCAAGTATAGGTCCAAAAAGGTCCAAAAAGTGAAAGACTCAAACTTTTAGTTTGTGTAAGTCCAAAAAGGTCCATGTGCAATAGCTCAAGAGGTTTTGAGGTGGATACAACATTTTTTGATTTGAATGAAGCTTTGGTTTGTTTACCAACCTTTAACTATGTTTAATTTTATACGCTTCTTAATTGTATACATATTTGCATGTCTAAATCTTTTGTGCCTAAATAAAGCCTCATTATTTAATGTAGATAAAAATTTTATA
>JAYJMB010081151.1:0-19598 GCA_036873735.1 Pouteria campechiana
TCATTACGCATGTCTTTTTTAAATTATTTATTATATACTTTATCTGTATTTTCTTTCTGGGTAATATAATTTTACATCATTTACATCTCCTCTTCAATTTAATATCTTTAATAGTCCCATTTACACCCATCCAACCAGTTACAATAGGCTCGAGTGTCATAAATTCCACGCTGGATGATGCCGTCAGCCGAAGATGAGACGCCAAGCTGGCTCCATACTCTCGCCTCCTACCAAAACCGATCCCGTCGCCATTCAAGGCGAGAGATCTGCGTTAGGTGGTCCGCGGACCACTCCTTTGTTATTTTATTTGTAACTTAAAATCTTTGTAAATGAAATTATAATTAGTATTTTCTAAGTAAGATGCACTCGACATGTAGGTATAGAGTCTTAATTATATAAAACTTATTTTAGGCATATTATTTATATTTTAATTAAATTCATATATTATTTAATATATGCATTAATATTGATCTTTGAAGAAAGATCATAATAATGAAATAGAAATTTTAGTAATTTATTCAATTTCATAGCTTATTTAAATGCTAATATTTTAAAATTTTAAGCATAGAATAAATAATTTAAATTTTACTAATAAAATTCGCAACCTTACAAGTATGCTCAAATGCAACTCGAAGATACAACCATATCATTCACCAAATACTTTTTCATTCCATACATCAAATCCTTCTTCATTCCATAAAGATAAACAAAGTGATGCCTTTTAAAATTTATTAATCTTCTTTTGATGGGAATATTTGAACCATTATCAGCTATTTATTTTTTAATCCATTATAGAACTAAAAAAAATAAAGTAAAAATAATTTATTTTTTTAATATATTATCAAATCTTTACACAAGAGATTGTTCTATTACTTAAACACATTTATGAAAAACCTTTTAATTATTTTCTTATATTTTAAATCTAATGTCTTTAAAAAATAAATTTAAAATATATTAATTATTAATATAATCCCAGCAAGCAATTAAACTATTAAATTTTTTATTTTTAAAATACATGCTTTTCACAAATATTATATTGTAATGTTTAAAGATAAATATAATACATTATATATAATTCTTGTATTTTATTGAGTATATAGACCAATTTTGTCTAAAATCAACCAATTAACCGCATAAAAATAAATGGTTAAAATTTTATTCCCACTTATTTGTCAATATACTCAAATTAAAGCAATTTATTTAACATCGCAACTAACGCGCTTCAAGTATAATTCTGTTTATATTGACCTTATCTTAGAATTTTAAAAGAAAAAAAAGTAAAAATGATTTATTTTCACCAGTTACGGGGTAGACGGGGAGCGGTGGATCAAAGACGCGTAGATATCCGGATGAGAGCAGCCGGATCAGTAGTCCTCAGACCACGCAGGCCATTTCCGTAATTTCGCCGACATGAATCCCTGCGTTAAATAACGAAATCCCCAACCAACCCTTTCTTCCTCCCACACTTCACTCTCTCACAGGAGCGCTCTGGTCCTTCCATCATCCCAACAATGCCGAGCTCGATCTCCGCCGTCCATCTCCTTCTCCTCCTCCTCTTCATCTCCACCGCCAGCGCCACAGACCACATCGTCGGCGGCAATCGGGGCTGGAATCCCGGCATCAACTACACTCTCTGGGCGAACAACCACACCTTCTACGTCGGCGATCTCATCTGTAAGTAGCCCCCAACCCATCCTATCAGGCCTCGCATTTCAGATCTGAAATCTCATACGTTCATCCATCTATCTTGTGCCGCTGTTGATGTTTTGCAGCGTTCAGATACCAGAAGAACATGTACAATGTCTACAGGGTAAACGAGAGCGGGTACGAGAACTGTACAACCGATGGAGCGTACGGGAACTGGAGCACCGGGAAGGATTTCATCTCCCTCGACAAGGCCAAGTGGTATTACTTCATCTGCGGCCCCAACTGGCTCTGCACCCAGGGCATGAAGGTCGCCGTCCATGTGCTGCCGCTTGCCCCGCCGCCGCGGTCGGCGGAGGCCGACACTGGCAGGAGGGGCAGGAGCGCTGGGACGCCGGTTTCTCCCGGGAGGGGAGCGGCGGCGGCGGCGGCGCTGGCGGCCGTCTTGGTGGGTTGGATCTGGTGGGATTAGGGTTCTTGTTTGGGCATTTTTGTAATTTTAGTGTGATTTGTGGACTGTCTGGATTGAATTGCTGTTGATGTTTTTGTGTTTGTTGGGTTCGAGCTGGAAATGTAATATGATGAAAAGGCGTGTTTGATTGTTTGGAATGTGGAGGCCGAGGCTTTTCAAATTTCCCTTTTATTTCCCCCCTTTTCCTTTCCATCCATCCAAGAACAAGGCTCTATGGAATTGTCTGAATTTAGACCGAGAGATGTCAAACAATGGTTTAAGCCAATTATCATTATTTTAAAAAAAATGTTGAAATTTTGCATGTATAAACCGGATGTGATCCCCCGGAAATGTTTTGATGGGTGCTAGGGAGAAAATGTTTATTTTATATTTTAAAAAATAATTTATTAATGATATTTACTATTAGTTATTTAGCTAAGATGTAAAAAATTACATCATTTAGAGACTTGACATATCATAAAATTTATCTTATTTGAAATTTAATATGGATCTATTAAAATTGTGTAAAATCGTTAAATAAATTATGATCCACTCGTCTTTAAACGATGCGATTTTATTTTTATTTTAGTTAAAATAAAATGTCGACGTGTGTTCGCCAGTTATTGTGGCTAAGCCCCCGCATAAATTATTTTGCATAGGAAAAAATCTAATTAGAATTATAAGTAAGCAAAAAAAAAGCAAGTAAATAAATATTATATTAAAAAAAAAGCAAGACAGTGCATGGATTGGAGTTGTCCCCTTTTTGAGCTACTATAAAAAAATGGTTGACTTTATTTTAAGTAGTAAGTTTTAATATAACCAAAAAATTTAATTTAATGTGAATACTAGTGATTTTTATTTCATTAAATTTTAATGTCTGTAAATTTCATGTATTTAATATATTTAATTTTCAAAGAAGTACAGAAAAATTTTATTTTTTAAAGATTAATTTTGAAAACAATTATTTCATAAATCATTAATTTGATATATATATATATATAACTACTATGCCAACTCTATTTTTTTATTATTTTATCTATTTTAACTTTATATTTTTTTAACCACATCGTCCTTTTTTTTCCATTTTATTTTCCCCAGTGAAGAAGAATCTTTCGCTTCCTTGGAAGGGAATAAGCAGGAGGGCGCGTGGGATTGCGACGTGGGTCGTCACGTGGTAGGAAAATCTTTGCTGTCCATTTGGGAAGTGGGCCCACCAACGACAGCTAATAAGACAGCAGATATGTCCAGGATTTAGCTGCATGCAAATTTGTCTATTCCAGTCCTTACCAGCAGCAAAATGCAGATCTGCAATGTTTTGTGGAATCCATCATGTCTAGCTGGCTCCAAAGTGGTTGGCCCCAAGCATTCAAAATATGGATTGCAAATATCAGCCTGACAACTCATATCTTGTCCAACTTATTAGCCTGCCTCATTGGTGAATTTGGATATTTTCCCCCTTTTTTTTTAAATTTCCATGGCATGAAGTATCATTTATTACACATTGATTGAATTTTTAAGTAGTACTTGGATGTACACACGAAACGATTTATTACATATTAAGAACTTTGCTGGGTGGGTCCACAAAAAATGCATGCGAGATAAAATAAAACAAATAACTTTTTTTACCAAGAAAGATATTTTTGTTTTATATTATAATATGAAACAAATTGTTAAGCATATGTAAAAAAATCGTATTAAAGGTGCATTTGTAAATATACCTACAAATTTTTTCTCAATATTGTAAATATCCTAGCATTATTTAAAAATTTTCGAATAACACACAAACTTTGACATTTTTTGAATATATACCAGCCTCATCAAAATCCATTAAAATACCAAGAAATAAAATGCCCATACTACTCCCACATTGACTCTCTTGTTCCTAGTCCACTTTTTATTTTTATTTTTTTTATAGTCCTTTGTTTTATCTCCATTTCTCAATCCCCACCATCCATCCAAGGTCCGCTCATTATCTTGCACACGGATGTTTGGTATTTGTGTCCTAATGTTTTCACGATTTAGCATATTTAACTGCGTAAGTATAGATTTAGCATTCATATCCATAAGCCGTTTCAAATAGTAGGCATAAGATGGAAAGTTTCGAAAACTTATGGATGCGAATGCTAAATCTATACTTACGTGGTTAAATATGTTAAATTAGGAAAATGTAGGGGCACAAATGCAAAACAGCCACTAAAAACTCAATCTAATCTTAATGGTAATTCTATTTTTAAATCAATCTTAAGAATATAGGGTCAGTTATGTTGAATTCAAGTTTACTGGTTAAAAATTAAGTTAATATCCTAAACATGATTATTTTTTATTTTAAATAAATATTATTATAGTAATTAAAATAAAAATTTTAATTTCAATACTATTGAAATATTATTTTCACAATAAGCCAGCACTTAGTAGACAATAACCAAATATATTGTAACAAATGACAAAAACCAAACTACTGTTCATATTTCATAATTATAATTGATTTTCAAATTTTATTTCAAATTCTAAGTAGATAACTTAATATGACTTATATATATATATAACTTATATATATATATATGTATAATAGGTTTAGGTTAAATTTGGAATTAAAAAAAGATTTTGGCATTGTAAATTTGATAGGTTTAGGTTAAATTTGCAATGCCAAAATCTTTTTTTATTCCAAATTTAACCTAAAATTTAAAATAGTAGTGGAATTAAAATTTTTATTTTAGTTACTATAACAATATTTATTTTAAATAAATTTAAAATAAAAAATTTAATCATGTTTAGGATATTAACTTAATTTTTAACCACACCTGTAAACCTGAATTCAACATAACTGACGCTATGTTCTTAAGATTGGTTTAAAAATAGAATTATGATTAAGATTACATTGAGTTTTTAGTGGTCATTTTGCATTTGTGCTCCTATGTTTTCCCGATTTAGCATATTTAATCATGTAAGTATACATTTAGCATTCATATCCATAAGACGGCCGTGAATGGAAGGGGACGGTGTAGGTATAGATGCAAAGTTTCGAAAACTTATGGATACGAATGTTAAATGTATACTTACGCGGTTAAATATATTAAATCATGAAGACATAGGGGCACAAATGCAGAATACCCATTCCACACCCATGTAAACTTTCTGCGATATCATAGGGCACACTCAAATTTTTTACTAAATTCGTAATTATGCCTAAAAAGAGACTATCAACTAGATAAATTTTAGTTGGAGCATACATACATCTTGTTCTGAAATTCACCAATGCCCTAAATCATATGACTTGGTTCTTTAATCACCAAATGTCATCCTACATCCAAATTGCCTTTGTTACAATGAGTCAAATTAACCCATGATTCTTTAATCACTAACTTTCATCCTACATCCAAATTACCTTTGTTACATTGTGTTAAATTAATCCATGATTCTCACTTATGCTACATCATTTCTATTCTTGATGGGTTGGTTTTGTATAAAAGCACCATAAAAGTTTTAAAATAATTCAAAATCTCTATTCTCTTTTGTAAATGCTCCAACTTGCATATCAATTGTGAAAATCCATATTTTGACCATTAACAAACTCATAGTAAAATTAATATAAAAAATCTCAAGGCTAGTGAAAAATACAAGTGCAAAGAAGTATAGTGCAAGCCATAGTTGATATTGTAGCCACCTAGGTATATCACCGCCTACACCATAACTAAATGCCAACCGCCTATAGTGTTCTAGCAAAACATGAATTCCCTAAACAATTGTAGCAGATGTCGCAACCGTTTACCCATATCGCCTGTGACCGTAGCTAAAGCAAAGACGTCTTCGCCATACTGCCTACCAGCTTAAAGAAGAAACCGCTTGGCAAACCCATACCACCTTGAAGTGAAATTGAATACCCAGCTGCTTGCGATTTGTTGGTCATTAGATAGCAACAAGGGTTTGCAGAAAACCTTGAGGACCAACCACAGTCGATATGCCATGGCGCTTGCTCATATCACTTGCAGACCATAGCCGATTACTGCAGCCGCTTGTGATGCACATGCTGATTCAATAATCAAAAAATTCAAGCATTCCCTCATATTAAATGAGCACCAACTACCCCCAATGACTAGATCTTGAAAACATCTATAAAAAAAGTTAATTTAAGATGTTCAAATAGTTGTTGTAAGCATTTATTATGAAATTAATCTTCATTCTCAAGAGCAACTTTATCATTCTAACCTTCAAGCTCTTCAACCTTCAAAGCATTGAATTAAAGGCTTCAACCAACTTCTTGGAAAGATTCATTTGCAATCAAAGCAAGCTTTAATCATCTTTAAATCTTCCTTTGCGCTTAAATAGAAGCATTATTGAAAGTGTAACTTCTTACATTTCAATTTATATTTATTTATTACCTTAAGTTGGTGTTGGAGATCAAACTTAAGAAGAACAAGGTTGATTGTTGGAGCATGTTTCACAATCCCTTTGAATTGTTTTTATGCCCACTTAAGCTGGAATTAAGAAGAATACATTAACACTAAGAGCTGGAATAGTGCAATTGCACTAATTTGTATTTCTTACTAAGATAGTGGAACCCAAAATATTAAGGAAAGTGCTTAAAAGAGTGAAGTAGATAGGTTATCTTGAATCACTATAAATTGTGTCTATTGTGTAATTTCTTACATTATATATTTTCTTTGAATTGCAAAGAGGGTTCTTATGTAAAAAAGGGTTTTTATAGAATTTTTATGAACTTAATTCACTCATCCTCTCCGGGGTTAAGCCTTCCCTAATAGATCAACATCTTTATTTTGCTGTAATATTTAACTATTCATATTTTAAATAATTATACTTTTTTTAATTTTTGTTCACTTTTTGATTGATATCATTTTTTGTCCTTATGACATTTATACTTCTTTTATACAATTTTAGATGTTCTACTTTTCCTCTTTTTACATGTGTTTTGACCCACCAACATAGAGTTCAGTTTCTTAAGGTTTATTTGGATAGAATGTATTAGAAAGAGGATGTATTAGAGAAGGAACCACAAACACCCCCCATTTGTCACTTGTCCAACTACAACACAATTGAAGTTCAAATGGGTCAGGCCCACACACATGCTTCACTACACAACAAAGGCAATGAAGAGCCTTTCTCATCACCTTACCCTCGTCAAAATCTAAGAGAATCAGCTAAGCTGCCAATAGCTATAAAAGGGAATGCATTTCCTCACTCAAAATAGAGACAAAAATATGGGAAAAGGGGATAGAGACACTGTTACAAGAAAGCTTTCTCCTTCTCTTCCATTGGCAAAGCCTAATCTAGCCTCATTCCAATACCATTCTTGCCTCATTTCAACAATATTCCGGCCACATTTCAATAATACTTTAGCAACTTTATGGTTTATCAAGAGCTGAAACTCAACTCATATCAGCTGCCACCATATTCCTTCTTAGCTTGAATATTTGTTTTACATTAAAGTCCATCATAAGTTATCCTCTTCTGTTTTTAGATTTTTGTGAAATAAGAATTATAAGTGTAGATCAATAGGGAATTTATATTAAGAGTATGAAAATATCAATAGGGAATCAACGGTGACTCCAAATAACTATTCATTTCATATCAAACTTATGTGAAACTTTCAGCTTTTGGATGTTCAAGAACAATCATCACTTGTGTTGTCATTTGCAAGCATGAATCAGCATAATCATTGATAGATATATACTTTCTTGATTATGTTAATTTCAACATCTTAATCAGATTTACATTTACCTATTTGCAAAAGAATGCAACTGTCTACTCACCTGTCAATTTTAGCCCACTCAAAGATTGATCCATAGTAGCATTTCTATCCTAGGAGAGTGCTAAGGAACATATTAAGGTTTTTAAATAAACAATAATTGAAATATATAAATAATAATAAGAAAAAATAAAATTATTATAATAATTAAAATATCACATCAGCCTAAAAAAGAGTGTGTAAGAGAATAAGCAGCGAATACACTCTCATTGTAATGCATCCAAATATACCCTTATTTAAAATAGCAACTTTTGTTTCTTGATGTTCAGATATGCCCTTGAAAACTTCAAATGTTACTGTGATTCTACCGGCTATGAATCTTGATTCATTGGTCAAGACCATTCAAAACAGCAACTATATGCATGATTGCACCTTGATCTTCCCATAGGTCGAGTTCCAAAACATCTAAATAGGATATCAGCTATGAACGTCTGTGGACTTTGTTCTAGTGGATTGCAGTTTTTATCAAATCATTATAGTAAGTGTTAAATGTTAGGTAGATAACTAGATTAACCTTTTGACAAAGAAAGAAATATTACAATAAAATACATTTATGCTCATATAATATATTACGAAATTTATTTTAAAGAATTTTAAATTTAAATGTAAGAATTTTTGCAAATATACTAGCAATTTTATAAATTAATTGCAAATATATCAACGATTTTAAAATATTTACAAATATACAAATATTTTTTTAAAGTAATTGCAATTATATTAAAACCGTTATCAAGCGTCCAAATAGACGTTGACGCTGTCAACAAAGTCGACTAAACTAAGCTTTTTAAAATGGCCAAAAAGCCTATTTTCCATCTAATCCTGTGTCTTCTTCTCCCAAAAGCCCTTCATCTTGGTCACTCATTCTTTTCCACACTCAGTTTCTTCTAATCTTTAATTTAACCTTTCAATCCTCTATTTTCTCAATTTCACCTCTTCATTCAATCTTCATTTTCTATATCTATTCAATCTCTATTCAAATGGGACACTAAGGAAAAATAAAAAAGAAAAGAAAAATGACAGCTATTGAAATGCCCTTATAAACATGTTAAGATGGTTTACAATAATAACCATGAGAATGGGTGATTAAGTTAGAAATTAAACATATGGATAGATTTAATCTTATATACTATAAAAATTGAAGTTTTCCCTACATATCAAATTTACCATGGAGATCTGTCAGAAATTTTTAAATTTTTATAGCATATATGATTAATCCAATTTGTGCATTTAATTAAAAAGGATATTAAATTAAAATAAAAATTATAATATAATGTTTTTAATGGCCCCATCATGAAAAAAATTAGGGGTATACTTGTTTATAGAGCCCAGATAGCATATAGAATATCTCGATTTATCTAAATGCGTTATATATAAAAGTGCAAAAATATATAAACATTTTGAATTTGATTATACGCGACTAATCTCCATTAGGTCTTCTCTGTTTCGGCCGCTGTGGGTTTTCAACACCTGTCCCATGGGCTCTGCTCCCAGCAGAAAAAACCCGAAGCCTCTGTGGCTGCTTGCGGCAGAAGAAGATCAAAAGGGAAGAAAATCGAAACTCTGAAGGGATATGACGATTTGGGTTTTGTTAGCTCTGCTGATTCTCTCTTTCTCAGCTCTGTTTCTGTTGTTCGTATCCTTTTCAATCTTCAAAGCCAGAAAGAACAGAAAAAGAGCTGTTGCTTTCTTCCACCCCTACGCCAATGACGGAGGTGGTGGAGAGCGGGTGCTGTGGTGCGCCGTCAGCGCCATCCAGCAAGAGAACCCCGATCTCGATATCGTTGTCTACACCGGCGACGATGCCTCTCCCCAGAGCCTTGCTGCTCGGGCCCTCGATCGCTTTGGCGTGCAGCTTCTCCACCCACCTCAGGTAGATACTTGACCTTGTTTTGATAATTTTGAAAATTTGATTCGTTTTAGAACTAGGAGGTTCTACGATGATTCTGGATCTGAATTACGACTTTTTCTGTTGATTTTCATTTCTTTAATTTTGGCGTGATTTGTGTTTTGGGGCTTTGTGTTGATTTCCTTTTGTTAGGGACTGTTGATGTTTTCTGCTGTTATTGTTTATTTTTGAGACCTCCGGCAAAGATAGGTTTTGGTGATTTGGTTGGAATGATACAAATGAATTTGGAGCATCTGTAGAGCTAAGAATAAATAGTTCTATATTTTCTTGATAGTCAATTGGTTGATCTCCCATCTGTAGGTAGGTTGTATGATAAATTCTTCTTTCCAAAACAGCAACCTCACTTTTGAGAGCTTACTCAGAGATAAGCCAAGTGCCATTTTATTGAGAAACAATTCATATTTTGGCAAAAATTATGATTCCGTGTCCTCTATTTGACTAAGCATTCAATTATTGAACTGCATAATATATTTTTCTATCATCATGTCTTTGAGAGACATCGGTAGCAACAAATGAAAGTGAAACTACTCACTGGACAAACAGTGTGGGCAATTAGTCTGATATTAGGAGTATATTCATGTTCCTTATTTCACTCTCGTAACCAGAGTTTTTCTGCTCCACCAGCTGTTAGCAAATGAGTTAATTCAAAGTTTTATGCCTTTTTTGAATGTTGCCAAATGAAAATGGAGTTGATTGTGCATTTGCTCATGTACATTTTTTGGGAAGTGGAGAAAACATATGGTGTAAATGCTTGCAAGATTCATGGATGCCCATCACTGTGAAGTTCACCACAAATGAGGATGGGGTGATACTGGGTCTAGCCAATCTCATACCATTATCATTCCCAGGGGGGTTTTGCTGTGTGCATTCCTCCTCCCATATTTAATGAATATCCTGTAGATTGATAAAGATATAACCAAAAGCTATGTTGCGTGTTTCATATAAGTTCTGTCCATCTCACTTCCTTTTCCTAACATATTTTGATGGTTAGGTTGTGCGCCTGTGTAAAAGAAAGTGGATTGAGGAAGGCATGTATCCGCGTTTCACAATGATTGGACAAAGCTTTGGCTCTGTTTATCTCTCATGGGAGGCTCTTTGCAAATTCACTCCTTTCTTTTATTTTGACAGCAGTGGCTATGCTTTCACATACCCGCTGGCCCGGATGTTTGGGTGTAAAGTTGTTTGTTATACACACTACCCAACCATCAGCTT
Organism: Pouteria campechiana; assembly: GCA_036873735.1. NCBI lineage: Eukaryota > Viridiplantae > Streptophyta > Magnoliopsida > Ericales > Sapotaceae > Pouteria > Pouteria campechiana. The sequence goes on from JAYJMB010081151.1 coordinate 10,978, forward strand.
AGATATGCTTTCTCGTGTTCGTCAACGCAGTTCAATGTACAACAACAATGCATTGATTGCAGGCAGGCATGCATCTCAACCTTCATTGAGCATTTTTTATTATTATTATTATTGTTGTTGTTGTTGTTGTTGTTGTTTAGGAGCTGTTTGAGGCCAGGAGTTTGCTTCCATGGATTTCCGTGATGCATCATTTGCTGGGAACCATTAGACATTCTACAATTCATGAATTTTTCAAATTCCTGCACTATTAAATATCTAGAACTGAATGAAACAAACAAATAACCTCCACAAAAGTTGTTTTGCCAAATCCACCAGCACAATTACTGGACAAATTTTTACAAGCTCCACATTATGTTGCTGTCAAATCCTTTAAATGGCCAATGTGGCATGAGTGCAGATTCTCTATCAAGTGTCCTCCTCAATGAATCTTCAATCAAATTGCTTTGTTTATCAGGTCCTCGTACCATGGAGCTTGGGTGGGGCCATTTGGCCTTTTTCCAAACATCAATTTGCAAGTTGCAACCAAACTTGCAGGTTTGGCATAAATGAAATCTTCGTAATTCACAAGTTCAAGGTGGCAGCAGCAAATATATGAATTCTAAAACAAGATGTTGCAGTCATAAGCTGGTCACATGTGTGCTTGGCTGTGGCCCCATTTTTGTCATCCATTCACTTCATTCATGGAAAATATCTTGACTTTTGTGAGCCAATCAACGAAAATTTTTATGCAGTCATCACTTGTGCTGACATCTGTAGGTTGTTAACCTAATGGAGATTTGGAGCCTCTGTCTGTTTGCTACCACATGTTGTATTGAGCACACACAACTCCTGATCAATTCAGGTTGCCACGCAATGGATTTCCATCCCAAAAATGCAATGGAATCAGATGGGTCACTGAAAGAGATCTGGGACTAAAAGAACTTTGTATTAAAAATTCTTGGTGAAGTTATTGCCAAGCAACAGAATTGATTTCAGAAATTTGATTGGATATATGACATTATTATTGAAAAACAGAGTTCAGCATAATCCAAAATCCAGTTGTCAAGTTCATAGGTTTGTTTGCCCCTGCTTTGGGAAATCCATAATCTGTTGCCTTTATCCACAAACTGTGAAGGAAAGTGCAGAAATCAATGGTCCCAAATAGGCTCTTAAGATATTAAATTTGGTTTTATCTGTAGAGCTATTTTATTGTTCCAAAAGGTGGATTTTACCTGTTTTGTATCAAGCTTCTAGTAATTAGTTATCAGCCATTGTAATGATCCTCCAAATAATATTTGGAGATATATAGAAATGAATTCTTTGGAGCCCATTTGTTCTAAAAATTGGAGTTCTTGGCCTTGTTTTGATGGTTCTCAATATCACCCAATAATGGGCAGAATTGAATGTAGAGGACAAGAAGGGGTCAGTCATGCATTTGAGATTCGCAAATTTAGCTGATTTGGATCTCTTCTGATGGATGGATGACAAGTTGTATTGAATTATAGAGTTTAAGCATGTGGGCAAGTGTTATATAGGGTGAGTCCATATGCAAGGCTAGGTCCCTTGACCAGAATGAGTTTCCATTTGAGTTTTCCCAACTCATCCTTTATAACCCAAAATCTTCCCCAACACAGTCTATGTGAGCCCTTTGTCCAAAGCCTTGGTACCTTTGCTAGGAGATATCTAATGGGTGCCCTCCACATGGAGGTCTCACACCTTTTGTGGACCCAAGGGCATCCCACCCCTTTTTGTGAAACTTGCACAAGTCACCTACATGCTAGTGCCCTCAAGAATTTTTCTAATATCACATGTCATATCAGCTGACTTCATATGCAAAACTGGGTCCTTCATTTAAAATGAGTACTCATTTGTATTTTCCCAAGCTACTCCTTATACCTCATAATCTTCCCTAGCACATGGATGATGTAGGACTTGCATGACTTGTGACAACAAGGCACAAGAAAACCTTGACCAGAAAGAATGCTGGTTTCAGTTGCATTTGAAAGATCAATTCTTGATTTTGATGACCACTTCCATAATGAACCCAACCTAGCGCATGTTTTCATTGATTGCTTTGCAGCATTAGTCTTATCTGCTGTAACTCATTATACCAGTCTCTATTCTGATTGGATGCTTCGGCTTCATCTGAGAGTTTTCTTGAATGACGTTAAACACAGTTTTTCATTACTAAGGAATCAGTTTACAATTCCCCTTTCCATGACAGCACTTGGCTATCTCAATGCAAGATTATCTATTACATGTTCTTTAGTTGGATGTATGGGATGGTGGGTTCCTGCTCACACCTTGCTATGGTGAACTCTTCATGGACAAGGTCTCATATTGAGAATATCTGGAGAATCCCTGAATGTACTAAAAGAGTATACCCTCCTTGTGATACTTCTGCCCTTCAGGTATATTATGCCTCAATTCTTCTGTCATGAGTATTTTGGATCAATGTCTTTTAATCCACTCTACATTGTCATTTTAATTGTAAGTCTCATTTGCTTGCTTTCTGTCATCTCCTCTTGGGTCATTACTGTAAGTAATTGAGTACTGTCAGGTTTGACTTGACCACTCACTGAATTTGTTTAGGCATTATGCTGTTTACATCTCCATGTATCTATAAACCTGTATAGACCCAACTACCAGGAAGGCTTCACCCAGAATTTTTGTATAACACCTTTGCCATACACGAGTTGGGTGCATGTAAGGATATCATTAAAAAAATAAGGCCTCTGCCCTCTGCTGGGTCAATGCAAACATAACTTAGATGCAGTACCCCTAATCTGTGAAGTGTGATTTTGAGCTAGGTCTTCTCATGACAGATGGGTAGGATGTTCCTGATTTAGCATGTAGGACTACTGTGAAAATGTCAGTTTCCATCATACAACAGTTCCCTATCATGCACATTTCATGTTCTAAAGGTAGATCACTGCACATATGCAGGTTACTGTGAATGAAACAGATGGATGGTTCAACAAATTTATTTCAGATGTTTGTATCTTACACGGGTATGCTTGCCTGCCTCTGGGGCAGAAGCATAGTCCTGATGATTGGTTTGGATGTTGCACACTTCCATATAGCATGTTGCACATGTCAACTGGTAAGGCATATGGGTACCTCACTATGCTAAATGTAGAAAATTGATCAAAGCTCTTGGAGTTCAGTACCACTTGCAAAATTTAAACTTCTGAACAGTCACCTTATTTGTCTTTTTAATTGCCTTCAATTTCATTTTGTCAAAAGATCTAGAATTTTTGGATCTGTCTTTAAGGCTCGTCCCTAGATTTGTGATATTTTTATTTATTTATTTATTTATATTTATTTTTTTGAGTACCAGGACACATGTATGCATATGGTGCATTCATGTTCGAAGAGCTATGCTGGTAGGCATGCACACACAAACTTGCATGCATACCTAGGCAGGCATGGGCAAATATAAAAGCCTGCTCACATAAAATGGAATGGCCGCTTTAGGGAACAAAATGTTGGGAACTTCCTTTTCGAGGAGTGATATCATGGCGTTGGTGTAAGGTTATAAACTGCAAATAAAAGAATATTGAGATGAATTCATCACAAGACTGGCATTTTCGGAAGTGAACATATTTAGGGAATAACTGAGAGAGACTCTAACTGGCAATGAAATGGGAGAAAGTTGATCTACATGCCTTATCTTTTTGACTGCCTGACAAGGATAAAGAATTCTGCTATGAGTTTGTTCAGGTTGGGTGATATCAAGGAGAAGGGGAAGGCATAAGAGGATGCAGGCGGAGGTAGCAAGAAAGATTTGACTATGTATGATTTAATTGAGGACATTATTCTTGATAGTGAATGGCATAATAAGATTCATGTAGGCTGACCCATAGTCATGCCTTGAAGTTATTTTCAGTAAACATGGGTGCCGGCCAAGGCGAAACTTGGAAGGCATGAGTATTTATCTTTATATCAATCTTGATGCACTTGTGATTTCTTTTTTCTTTTCCCCTTTGAATTCTCTCTTTTCATATCTGAGTTGGCCATTCTCGGATTTTTCTATGTAATTATTACTTTGTTCTAACAACTTACTGTTTGAAACAGGCACTTCCATTGGAAAGACCAACCAAAATCCAGAATATCATATCTGTTGCTCAGTTTCGTCCAGAAAAGGTGAGAATTTGTTGTCGGCCACAATGTGGAATTGTGCATGTATAGTATAGCTTGAGAAATGTTACTTGCAAAAACAAATCTGCAAATGCTGAACAATAGTATTTCCCCATGTAAAATCAACACTTTTGTGACACTCCTAGACTGTAAGTAAAGGGGTCTGTTGATTTTGCCTTTTACCTAAATCCAGGAAAATCCATTCATAAGATGGAGAGGCATGTATGTTGAATGTGGGTGCTTCAGTATCCTTACTGAACCACTCATTTTTACCTATGGAGGCAGCTCACCTGAAAAGTGGGACATACTCAAACCTTATTACAATAACTGTACCATGCACTCACCTGGTGAACTAAATGATCTCTAAGAGATAGGCAATGTTGGCATGTTTTCAGTCCCAGAAATGGGTGCTTGCTGCTATCCTTCTCTTCATCACAGCCTTTTGTAGGTTAATTTTCCAAGCTCCATTGCTATTTCAGGCTCATGCACTGCAGCTTGATGCATTCTCCCTAGCTCTTCAGAGATTGGATGAGAACTTGCCAAGACCAAAGCTTCAACTTGTAGGCAGTTGCCGGAATGAGGAGGATCAAGAGAGATTGCAAAAACTGAAAGATAAATCCATTGAATTGAATATTAGAGATGACGTGGAGTTCCATGAGAATATACCATACAGGTCGATTTCTGTTCATCACCTTTCAATCCTCTTAGCTCTATTCAGCTAAACACAGGTTTCATTCCTAAACAAGCCAGTGATTATAGCCAGTTACATTCTGCACATATTCTCATGCATCTATAGTTTCCACTATTTCTAGTGGCTCCTGTGAAAGTATTATCAAATTGAGCTGTAATGTTTCTGTGCGCATTCATTGTATATATTTTACACAATATGGACAAATCCCTTGTGGCAATGCGTTTAGGCCAAAGTGCCAATAAATTCTTGAATTTATTGGCATTAATTTGTAAAAACAATCATTATCTCTGGTCTCATCATAAATTGGACGTACTATAGATAGTATCTCCAATATTATCAGTAAAATTTGGAATAAATGAAAAATACTGATTTCCTATGCAATAGTTTTTATCAGCCATTTCCCAAAATGATAATGTCAAAATGGCAGACATGGAAAAGGGCTGTTTTCACCTTCAAGTCGTTTTTTTTTTTTTTTAAATTGAATTTAGACATGGCTGTTTTTTCATTCCTAGTTGTGATAATTGTGAACTTGTTGTACACATGGATCCAATCACATTGCCTGTTTGAACCTCACATGGGCTCCAATTGCACGAACTGGACCTGCCCAAGAAACCATGTTTTATATTTCAAGCCCTGACCATTTTCCTGTACATTTTACCCTTTTACATTATTAATTCATTTGATCCTCTTCTCTTCTTAGTATATCAGCTGCTCTCTCATGCTTTTGGTGCTCTCAAAATTTTAAGCAGGCAATTGATAGAGCTATTGGGAGGTGCCATTGCTGGTATTCATTCAATGACAGACGAGCATTTTGGTATATGCGTTGTAGAATACATGGCAGCTGGTGCAATTCCAATTGGTGGGTGTTTGATTTTTCTTGTTTTGTTAAATACCCAACAAAAATCATAACATTCTATTTCTGTTGCATTCTTTTCTTCCTATTTTCCAGCTCATAATTCAGACCAATAAAAATCATAACATTCTATTTGTGTTGCAATCTTTTCTTCCTATTTTTCCAGCTCACAATTCAGCAGGCCCAAGAATGGATATTGTTCTAGAAGAAGATGGACAGCCGACAGGATTCCTTGCTTGTGACTTGGAAGAGTATGCAGATGCCATCCTCAAAGTTTTGAGGATGCCAGAATTAGATAGGCTTAAGATGGCTGGAGCTGCAAGAAAACGGGCATGCAAGTTCTCTGAGCAAAGATTTTATGAAGATTTCAAGGCAGCAATCCGCCCTGTTCTGTCTTCAAACTGAAGAATGTTAGGGGCTTAATTTAAGTTCAATTAATATTCACAGAAATTGATCACCATAACCATCCATCATAGTCCACATGGGATGGCTTTAAATGGCAATCCCATTTTAATAAATACTCACCTGTATGTTTTGATGTAAATGGGAAGAAAACTTGGAGAAGTTACACATCAGTCTGCCCACAGTATTTTTTAGAAGAAGGATTCAGATTTGTATTAGTTTCGTTTGTAGAAATGTTGAGGCGATGATGTTTTTATCACGGAGATAACTGCTTTTTTACTTTTTTCATGCTAATCTATCAATTAGCTTTCATGTCTGTGAATCGAATTCACACTTCACATCCGCAGAAAATGGATATAACTTCGAAATGTTCCTCGAATATTGTAATTATGTGTATAATAAATCCTGCATGCAACATTTACATGGCTTTTCACATTAGTGGACTGCACCCATTGTTCAATCCATTTGCCAGCGCGCACCCTCGGACGAGGAAAACATATTCAAATTTTCTATGGTAAAATCAAGCCAAAAGAACCATTGATGTTGTTTCGAAAAACAACTGCGCTTGTTGTTACTGATTACGTTGCATTGAGAGAGAATTTTATGCTCTGTTCAGTCTTTTATACAAATAAAGCCTGCCTCATCAAATCATACTCTGGATGGTCATTAATCTATATACTATATATTCAATTAAATATTCAAAATTATTTCAATAAGTGGCTTATGTAGTAATAAAAAATATATAAAATCAAGTGTAATTAATACATGAAAATCATTTACATCGATTCGAATAAATGGTACAATATTGTAAAATTTTCTGAAATTATTCATTCATATGAAAAGTAAGAGTGGCGCATGCCATGAAAAGAGGAAGAGGGAGGGTGTCATGTCCTCCAGAAGGTTTATGCATTGCCTTTAGCTCCTTAGGATGGAACAAACCTCAGCCGCGGCGGCCTTGAAACGCCTGCTCAACACCCAAACCCAAAACCCAAAAACCCTCGCCTCTTCCTAAACCCCTCTTGCTGTTGTCCCCTTCTCACGTGAGCGGCCAGTCTGGTAAGATCAACTCCTCCCCTCCTCTCTCTCTGTGCGGGCGCGCGTTTCATGATTGGCCCTGCTTTGGATGTTAACACCATTTTTGGATCCAAGAGCTTCATAGGACGGTCAGTTATCAACTACTTACATCAGTGAGCTGTCGCCCTTGCGGGTACTACAACTGAAGACCCGAATGAACTGTAAAATCAGATTTTGCTTCTGACTTCCATGATGCAATACCCCTTTCATCTCGCTTGTGATTGACCAACTTCGGTTTGGATTCTTTTTCCATAATCCAAATTCATGATTAGGAATACCCAATATTTTTTCAACTAATAAGTCGCATTTGGCAATCTGGATTTTCAATATCTGAAATCGGGAGAAATTGTGCTTGGTAACTTGAATTTAGAGGTGGGAACAGGCATTTGTAGCTTTCTTCTAAACACCCATTTCTGAAAAAGTGTAGAGAGGATTCCAAATGATGGACTTGCCTTTAACAAACTAGATTTTTAAAGGTTGTTTTTTTTATTGGATTTCGGAATCCTCCAATTTCTCTGATACCAAAAGGAAAACTTTGGCGAAGTTTGTATTCTGAGTGCAAACAATCCCTGAAAAGCAAGCGCTTATTTATTGAGACTATTGTTTCTGTTCGGGTGGTCATAGATTGTAATTGCAACTTTCAGTGTTTTTGAGTGTTCATCGCATTAAGTATCACTTTCTGTAAAATGAAACAGCCAAATCCTGAAGGGAATTGTCCAAAGATGGCTTATTGGCGATGTGGCGGAAGTCTTCTTCGCCAGCTCATCAAGGATGCTAACACAACCATTTCTGGTCAAGCTATTCATCCAGTGTTATTTGTGGGTCAAGGAGTCAGATTTAGAAAATTAGAAGTTATTCTTACAACGGTGAGCTTCATTATTTGTTAATATGCTGGCTTTGGAACATTAATTTGTGAGGTTAGATCTAAGTGCTTTACTGAACTTTCAGACCATTGACAAGCTTGGCAAGGCTGGGGAAACTGTGAAGGTTGCTCCTGGATATTTTCGGAACCACCTAATGCCGAAGTTGCTAGCTGTTCCAAATATCGAGAAGTATGCATACCTTATCAGGGAGCAGCGTAAGGTTATTTTTATCATATTTGTAACTTAAGTCCGTTCCTTACAAAATTGAGCTTGCTCTTTCATTTGTTATGATTAAAAAATCAAAGTTAGTAGCTGAATCTTCCGAATGTCATTTTTCTTGTACATGGATGTTATGATGCCTTGGCTTTTTACCTCAGTCTGTAAACACTGGCATTATCAGCTGGGTGTTAACTATGTATGTGACTGATAGCTCTAATTTACCTGGTTTCATCTTAAGAGATAGGACCAGTTTGGATACATGAAGTATATGGGAAAGTAACTTGTTTTCCTCTGATTTGATATTTATTTTTGGTGGACTGAAAAAGCTTTGGACTTCACAAGGTCATGATTACCCCTGTTCATAGTGAAAATATCTGGCAGAAGACACCTGATGTCAATC